>JAOQMP010000209.1:40638600-40651836 GCA_027563575.1 Erythroxylum pedicellare
AAAATATGTTAAAAATAATATTATACTACAAAGAAGAATGCTTAAAGGATATTAAAAAAGTTAAAAATAAAATTAGAGTCTCATCTATTGACTTTTTTAAAACATATTTCAAATTTTATGAGTCTTTAAAATAAATGATAATATAGAAATACAATTTTTATTTTTATTATTATTAGTTTAAATTTTATATTATATTTAATCTTAATTTAAATTATTGAATTTATTATATATTAATAGGTATTATTAGTGTGTTTTATTTTATATTATATTTTTACTTATTTTTATAATTTTAACTTCTTATTTATTATATACCAATTTTATAGCAGTTTAAACAGATTGAAACTTTAATTCTTAAACTATTTTCGTCTAGTTTTTAAAACATTTAACTTTTCTACTTCTATCCCAAAATCTGTTCCTATTGTATACAATATACGGCATAGTTTAGGTAAATAGAAATATCAAATCCTATCTCTAATAAGTCTCCAATCTATTCCTTGTAAAAGGCGAATAATAAACAAACTGAAACTCGCTCTCCTATGGATAAGAACGTGTAACCAATCTTAATAAACAACTTCTATTGAATTAGAAGTTCTCATCAAACATCATATTTCAGTATCTAACCTATCTTAATGAACAATTTCTACTGAATTGGAAGTTCTCGTCAAACATCATATTTCAGTATCCACTTAATCCTTCAAGTTCAAATTCCCCATGTAAAGTTTAGCATATTCGGGGCAAGCAAACGAGTTGCTCTTTTCCTCGTTGAGCGTACTGATCACACCGGAGGAAGTAGAAGATAAAACATGGAAGAGTCACCAATTCGTTTCATTCCAGTACATATCTTGGAAGCTATTCTGTCAAAAGCACCAGCCAAAAGTGTTCTACGATTGAGGTGCATCTCTAAGTCATGTAACGCTTTTATTACGAGCCCCAGTTTCATATCCTTGCACATCAAAGCAGCACTTGCCAACAAGAACACAACCAACAACCCCAAGTTGGTGTTAGGAACCTTCCCATCGTTTGAACCCACAAGAGGAAACCACACATTATACCATGAGATAGACGAGTTACTTGTTCCAGATCAAAAGTTTAAACATACGTTTCATGACAGATCAATAAGTACGAACTACGTGGAATGTTTGGGTTCATGCAATGGGGTGATATGCATGCATTATATCGATCACGACAAAGTTACTTTGTGGAACCCTGCCATAAGAAAGTCCCTCACTATTCCTTTTACTGAAGTTGATAACTCGGCAGAACACTACAGAATGGGGTTTTGGTTTGACATCAAAACCAGTGATTACAAGATCATTGCATTCGTCCAAGCTAATGGTGACAGACAAGCACCAAAGAGGGTGCAGCTCTATGAGCTAAACAGAAACTCTTGGAGGTCTATTGCCACTGCTCCAGTACATATAAACAGTCAAGCCCCTAGTTTCTTAAATGGAAATCTGCATTGGTTTGGATATTCAAAGATTGGATCAACAGACAGCAGATGGTGTAATAGAGTGGTTTTGTTTCAAGTGACCAACGAGGTATTTGACGATATGGAGCTGCCTGAAGGATATCTAACTCGTGCCCTTGATCCACTTCATAGACGACTAAGTACGTCCATGTTGGTTCTTGGAGAGTTGCTTTCTTTAGTGGAATACTGGAGTACGCGTGTTGAAATTTGGGTGATGAAGGAGTATGGCGTGACAGAGTCCTGGAGTAGATTCTATAACATTAGCATGGACAATATTGGAAGAGTTTATGGATTGATAGACATCAGAAAGGTTCTGGGGTTGAAACTTGAAAACAAATTGATCTTGTATGAACCCGAGACTAGATCCAAACTCCTTACTATCGATCGTGCTATGAACGCCTATGCAGCTGATTATCTGGATACTTTGTCTTTACTGAATAGAACTTAGATACTTTAATTGCAGCAGGTGCGATTTCTTTTTCTTTCTTGTTTCTTTTACTGATTTATTCCTTAAGTCAATACTTGATTGTATTGCTAGGCAGAGATGGATTTGTATGCATCCAAGCCTTTTTTTTTTTCAAGTATTATCATTCCAACTTGAATTAAGAGATATGTCCAATTTCTTAACTATGTATATTATGATTGGAATGATCGTATTATTCTTAAGAAACAGTAGTATCACTCGTAATTATCAGTAATAATCTTGCTTACTAATTAACTTCTTCAAACCCTGTATAGAAGCAAGATTTTCACTTGTTACAATAATGTAACTCATAATTTCTATCAAGATGCGTATAACTTATCATAATATATGTACTATTTAGGAAAAAAGAGATGCTAAGAAACAAGTGAAAGGAAAAATTTGCAATGCGAAATAGATATACGTGTGAAACTAATCTGAGTTTTTTTTAGGTAAATAAGATTTCTAGGTTTACATAATCAACTTGAAATATGTGTCCGCTAGTGGTAACACCGACAGGCTGGTTTGGAGGAATTTCACTTTAGAAAAAGAGCAACTCTGTCTCTGTCAAGGTTTAATAAGTCACACACATCAATTTTGCTTTTAGCTGCTTTTAAGTAACAATATCTAATCATTTTAAGGATTTTGCTGGAGAACTTACAAGAATTAGCATCTTTCCATTTCATTCATAATCATTTTTTGGAGGAGAAATGCTTCAAGAAATAAGACAGAACTGACTGAAGTCATTGTTTGACTTATGCAAAAGTTGATGTTAAGTTGTCGTAGTTATCTAGATTCTGAGCCTACCGAGGATATTCAAGGACATTTTCTCGGTGACTTCACGTCCGTACGGTTTTGCAAAATAGAAGTATGTGCAATCACAATCAATGGTGGCCTAGGAACCAAGAAAGATGCTCCACCCAATTCACCATAGAAGCACCAAAAATTCAAAGTTTATAATACTTGTAACATTTAGCTTTAAGACTCAATTCTATGTGTTTCCTTTTTAATTTTCAAGCCCTAAGATTCATTCTAGTCATTTCATTTATTTCAAGTCCCTAAGACTTAGCTCTATGAATCTTTCTTTAATTTCAAGTCGTATGATTTATTCTAAGTATATCAATTTTATTATTCTACACCCTAAGATTGAATTCTAGGCATTTTGTTTTGATTTAAAATTTTAAGATCTATTCTAGATATTTCATTTTAATATTCAATCTCTATAACTCAACTCTAGGCATTTCATTTAATTCAAAATCATAAGACTTAATTTTAGGCTTTTCTTTTCATTTCGTAACCTATGATGCATTTTAGGTATTTTCTATATTTTAAATATTAAGATCCTTCATGTGTATTACACTTTTATTTTCAAACCTTAAGTAAGATTATAAAATCTTACGTATTCAACCATTTGCTTTTATTTTTTAATTTTAAACCTTAGACATTAGACATTAGCATAAGCACTTTATTTTAAGCCCTAGGTCAAGCCATAAACTCTTAAGCATTAATTCACACATTCTAAATCTCATTTCAAGTTTTAAATATCAAATCAAGTGTCCTATTTCAAGCCCTAGGTAAAACAAAAAACTCATAGACATAACATATATTTTATTCGTTTTATTTACTTTTATTTTATTTTATTTTCTTCTAAAATGCGCCCAAATTTGTAAAACCTTCCAAGACCTAGGTAATTTTTTAGGTGGATAAAACAGGGTACCTAACACATTCCTTATTCTATAATTTGACCCCAAACTCATTTCTTTGGTTATGACCTTTTTATTTCTCTTTATTAGATTTCTATATCCTTCCTTGATAGGATAGACTAGCGACTTCTTAATTATCAATTCAATATCTTTTCTCATTTATATTTGGGCATCCACAAATATCTAGTGTACCCCAATAAGATATAGTTGGCCTAAATTAACACTTATCCAACAATTTGTATAGTTGCTCCTTCAGCTCATTCCAACTCCAACTCCTTCAACCATTTTTTCTTACTAAGAATGTTGGTTCTGAGTTCGGATAATTTCAAAATAAAAATGCATCACTGCTTTTTATATGCTGATATCCGACAACAATACAAGTGGATGTGGCTAAGAGAAAATATGAGGATAGCGAGCCTTTGCTAAAAAATTTAAACATGACAAATTAGTATTTAAGGATATAATATTAATTGCTTTTCTTTCAAATCAATATATGGTAAAATTGCTTCTGGTAGGATCTCTCCTAACACTTCAATGTGAATTTCTCAGAATCATTTTTCTCATACACGCCAAACTGAGTAACAACTTCAGCATACATCATATATAGAAATAAGCGACCATAATTTCTATTGCCTCTTTCAACATATACACTTTCTTCTAATTTGTTGCAAGTGTAAGGACTATCAGTAACTGTATGATTCAAACTGTATTGAAATAAGTGAATGGATAGTTAATTTCAAACCTTTGGCATTGTAGCCTTATATGCTTGATTGTCGATGGCAACTTAAGGATGATCTCAATGGTACACTGTTCAATGTTTTTCTCATGATTAGGAGTAATTCCTAGTGGCATGAGCTGTCATTTGGAATTAATTGTTAAAAACGTATTATTATAATCAATTAATCCTAAAAAAGTATCTTCATAACTTTAATCAATCTTACGTGAATAATTATTATTCTTATTGATTTTCATATTTAGAAATATAATGAAAGAGGAAGATACCATTTCTATGTTGTATTAGTGATCTAAACTCGAGGAATTGTATGATTGTTTATGTGGAATAACAAAAATTAAAGAAAAGAAGACTATGGGTAATAAGGATTCAATTTTGGGTTTTGGCATGTTTATACTCCTTTTTTTTTTGCAAAAGAAGATGACGTAGTAGATGGTATTCACATCATTTTTTGCCATGCACATGCATCTTCCAATTGTCCTTCACTTGTGTCAAAGTTCAAACAATAGTACAAGACAAATGAAAGGAATGAGAATCTTTGAGTTACAAAATTTGATATGACATACTATTCAAAGGTTGTGATATTTGCTCTTTTTCTATTCTAGAGTTTGTCACAATTTGCCAACTAATTGCATTCTTTGGAAGAATATAAAGTTGGTATGTCAATTTTGATTTACCATTATGTTATTTGCAACTTAAATTGCAATCACTAATTTAGTAAATGACTTATAATTGTATAGCTACATGGACAAAAGTTGGATACCTTATTGAAATGATCCGATTGAATTTTATAAGGAGTGAAGATTTTCATTGAATTTATAAAAAAAACCAAATGAGTTTAGATAGTGAAATTAATTGTCCATGTATAAATTTCTTAAAGTTCAATGATTAAAGTCAATATATGCTATAGAAACACTTATTAATGCGATGCATAAATAAATTATATACTAGATGGATTTATCATAGCGAACATTCTGAAGCTAATAATGCTAGAAGTCTTAATCTAAGTGATGATGGTGATAACAATACTAATGCAGATGATGGTTATAACAATGCCGATGCAAATGATGGAATTCAAGAAATGTTGAATGATGTGGAGAATTATACGGAGACTATGTATGACAATACTTTATCTAATATATTTGATAAAATTAAATAATATAATTTTAAGAAATTATTGAAAGAAGCTTAAGAAGAATTATATGTGAGGTACTCTTATTTCTCACAAGTTGTTACACTTGAAGCTATAGAATAGGTAGAGCAAAAATCTTTTCACATCTTGATTAAGTTGCTCATTAATACATCACCAATTAGCCACAAATTGCGCAAATGTTATTATGAAGCAAAAAAATAATTAAGAGACCTAGGATTAAAGTACATATCAATGCATGCTTGTCATTATAATTGTGCTATCATTGGGAAGGAGTTTAAAGATCTTCAAGAATGTTCAATTTGTGATATATCAAGTTGACAATTGGATGATGGAAAAGGAAAAAAAAGATATCTCATCAATTCTTAAGATACTTCCTTATTAAACCATGATTACAAAGCTTGTTTATGCCAGCAAAAACAATCACATGTATGAAGTGGTATAAAAAAATCATTAATAATAAAGTCCTGTATCATCCAGGAAACTCAAAGATATGGAAAAACTTTGATAGAAAGTTTCCATTGTTTGCAGTCCTTTTTTTTTATTATTTTTGCTTATTATAGAGTCTATTATTTTTAGTAAAAATATCAATGTATACAAACAATCATTAATTGATTATTTAAAATATATTGAAAAGTTGAGTTAGAAACTTATGATACTATAAAAGTGAAAATTTTAAAATACATACAACTGATTTGTGAACTATAAATAAGCTTTTAGCCTGTGACAATCTGATCGAATGGAGTCCTAAATAATAAATAGCATGTAATCACCAAACTCATTAAAATATGTTATCGTTAGTTAAAATATGAGCATTGATGGTACAGAAGGAAATTATATAATAGCAAAGTAGAATATAGTGAAGCTCTTTTATATGTGTGAGATGATGATGTGCTATATTAATTATCACATTTATAAGAGTTTATACGAGTAATAGAATGTAAAAGCAATTTTTTGTTGACTTCAATTAGAATAAAAGAAATGTATTTTTAATTTGTTTTATTAGAAGAATTTGTTATTAAGACATAATATTAACATCATGAATATTAAAAAATATGTGTTCAAATATTTTAGATATTTGATGGATCAAAATATACAATTAAGAGTAGATAGTTAGAAAGGAATGAATATAAGAAAAGATTTATTTTAAACAAAAGAGATGAGATCCGGTATCCCACCATCTAACCCGAAACTTGCAAAGGGCGACGGGTTGATTGGAAACAGAAACAACCACATGCGGACGGGCTTTGTGGAGACACGGTAGAGGCAATCGTACTCATGCATCATGTGCTCGAGATAGTCGTCATTGGTGATTGAGATCAGAGCATCGAGATCTTTCCCGGGGAGTTGGTACTTGATGGAGACATGTGAGTCGCCGGACAAAGCTGCAAGCTTTTTGATCGTGGTAGAGAATTTCGATCTCCAGTCAAAAGCAAGGATCTTGGTCTCATCGCCAACGTAAGAAAGTTGGTTGTCGTGTGGGCGAGGATGGATTTTGCCGCCGTAACTGCACATGAATTTGATCTTATTGTTAGACTTTTTTATCCTGAGGACAATTTTGTTTTTGTTTTATAGATTTGGACAACATTAATTGCATTTTTTGTTTTTAAATAAATTATCGGTTAAGTTGCGCAATTTGATCCAGATACAGATAATAAAGTGATCTAATAAATGATTTAGATTAATGAGTCAAAGTACGGGTAAAAAATGAGTCCCAATTAGTATGGACTGGGTTCATATCGACCTTATGATGAGGAAGCCTGATATGGAAGCTATATAAAGGTTAAGATCTCCTGCAATTACTCATATCATTCACGAGCATATAGTTCTCTGACTTGTTAAGAGAGCTCGTGATTTGAGAAAACTGTAGAAAGACTTAGCCCGTGTCTCCGTGAGCACTTTTTACTAAAGGTCCCGGGAGATTCGGAGACGTTTGGAGCTCAGAATCGACATCAGAATCAGAGATGAAACTGAAATCTAGGTATTTCGCATTACCTTCATTTTTGATCCTTTCATGTAGATCCGAGATACGTAATAAAGCTTATACTACGTATTACATGTAATATTAGAGCAGTTACGTGATTGGATAGTCGGAAACGAAGGTTTTTTGATTTTTCATCTCATTTGGTTTTCCTTTATTTTTGATTCGTTTTTCATTTTTTTACGTATATGTAATTACGTAAAAGAGGTATATATAAGGTTAGCTACGAAAAATAGGTCAAAAATGGGCCGAACGGAGAGAAAAACGGAGTCCTGGGATGTCAAAAATCGCCTTCGACGTTGGAGGAGGTGAGCAACGTCGTCGCGTGCAATGCACACGCCCGACTTTACTACAGGACGCGGGAGCACCCACGTACGGTCGACATGTGTGGCGCACGCGCTAATCGTGCATCGACACGCTGCTCCAACGGACGAAGGATATGTGTCGCGTGTGTACCGCACGCGTAACTTGCTCCCGGCGGGACGTGTACCTCACACGCGCCCATTTGGACCGTCTAACTCCAGCAAACGTGGCTCCGACAGATGCACGACACGTGTCTGCGCATGCGTTACACGCGCCGCACAGTGTCAGCGTGTCTGCATGTGGTGTTGATGTCAGTTATCAACAGTTGACGTCATGTTGATGTCAGTCGTACGGACGTCATCTACAGTACCTAAAAAAACCACAAAATTTCTAGTTTCCTTGTAAGGATGCCTCGGGGTGTTTTTAGTCAGTTTCTGCGTTCGGAAAATTTATAAAGTAACTTTTTCCCATTTTTCTGGATTTATTACAATAATAATAAATTAAAGTTTAAATCCAGAAAAGGGAATTAAGGTATTCTGAATCCAATTTCGAATGACTTTTCATGCTTCGGACATTGTATGAGGGAGATACATGAGGTTTTTGTGTCTCGGGTCTCATGTTCAGTATTCAGGATTGCATGATAGTTAATCGAGAAAGGACTTGAGACATTCTGAAGCCATTTTTAAGTGAATTTTCGTGCAATGAACTTGCCATAAGGGAGATACATGAGGTTGTCGTATCTTAGGAGGTTGGTTCAGTATCCGGTGACACACAATAGTCACTCTACTGAGATTTTTCTTTTTATAAAAGTCTCAAATGAAGTTTTCTGAGAATGTCTTCAGCACGAGTGTGTGACAATAAGACTGTGAATTCGAATTTTGGCACTTATTGATGATGCATTGTCACATACGGTATGCCCATGAAGAATGTGAGGATAACATAAAGATGTATCCCTTGTGTTTGCGGACTTTTTGGGTGCTGATGAGAATGGAGTAACCAAAGTGGCCTTTCAAGTCAATATTTTGAATTGTTCTGCTTGCATGTTGGGGGATGTCTTTGATTTTATGTTTGGTTATTCTGCCCAAAGGTGTTGACCTTACATAATATTTTGAGATGTGCATAAAGACATTAGATGGAGGAAAGCTGTTGCTCAAGTGATCTATTCACCTAAAGGTGGTAGTGCTATGAGAGTTGATGATTTGTACTCTAATTGCTTTTATGTGTGGAAGTCTAATTGCATATATTATGTATTCAGCCCAAAGGTGTTTCATAATATGTGTGATCGGATTTTCAGTAAAGATACTATTCAATGGCTTTAGTATCGTTGTTGTTCTACATTAGTGCTAATTTAAAGATTACCATCTTGAAGTCACCTTTTCAGTCAGCAAAATTAGTGTCACCATTGAAACCCTTGTTGGTTTCAATACAAACAATTGGACGGAGGATGTATTGAAAGTTATAGAGATAGTTATGGTTGATATGGCCATACGGACGGGTAAGCCATCTCCACCTACATTCATGAACTCAAGAGTTCATAAAGTAGCCTATGAAGTCTAGGATCGATTTAACAGATTATATCTAAGGACCTTTAAGAAATCCAATCCTAACAATCTGCAAAGTGGACTTTCGGACACAGACATAGCAAAGGAGTTTCTTGATAATGTCTCGCACAAGTATAGTCCATTTGGTGTTGAGACAAGTGCCTTGATGAAAGTATTATTCTCCATGACGTATATATAGGTAAAGGGGAGTAATGAAGTACATATTGAGAATAATTCATTTTCACAATAGGTGAAGAAATTGAGACTTCAATGCTTTGATATCCCATTGTGTTGCTGAGGTGGAGAAACTCAAGTTTTGCTACTCCTACAGTCTTCGAAGCAGCTTAAGGGAAGATAAAGAAGAAGCCCATTAAGTTCAAAGGTAGAAAGTTCAAATCTTCTCTACATGCTGACGTTGGACAAACTAGTTTTGGTAAAGGTCCCTAGGACATAAAGAAACCAGTAGTATGAGGTTTAAAGGAAATACTGTGACCATCAGGTTATTCTTTGGCTTGTCAATTATGATTCTAATTTGCGATAGTCGCATTTAGTATAAGTGGCTATTTAGTAGGACATCTGATCAAGGTGGTTCCACAATGCAGTAATTCATATCCAGGATAAAGCCAGATAAAGGTAAAGAGAATAGTCCCTTAATCAAGGTGCTCTGCTCTGCATGAGAAGACACCTTGTATCTCTGGGAAATGCTATCCATGAACTCCTTCGCTATGGTCGTATCCGGTAATCCACTCAGCAGATGATCTGGGATTAACCTCTTTATAGTCAAATAGCACATCCTATTAGATCGCTCCCAGACCGTCATAGCTACTTTATCAGCTTCTGAGCTGATATTTGTAAGTGGAGAAGGTATCTCGATGTTCATCGCCACGCTAACATCAGACATCTCCAATGCAAATTCCACATCCTTCTTCCATTTCTTGAAATTGAAACCATTTAAGGTTTCAATCGTAACAACATTGTTGTTTATAGAAAATGTGACTACAAAATAGAAAAGACAATGTAAAAAATTAGTTTAAATGCAAGACAACAGTGATATTTAAGGCATTAAAGCAGTATCTCTATTGAGAATTCGATCACACATATTATGAAACATCTTTGGGCTGAATACATGATATATATAATTAGAGCCCCACATAAAAGCGATTAGATTACAAACCATCAGCTCTCATGACACTACCACTTTTGGGTGAATATATCGTTTAAGCAACAACTTTCTTCCATCTAATGCCTTTATGAAGATCTCAAAACTTTATGTAAGGCCAACACATTTGGGCAGAATAACTAAACATAAGGTTAGAGACATCTCCAACATGTGAGTAGAACAATCCAAAATATTGACTTGAAAGGTCACTTTGGTGACTTCATTCTCATCAGTACCCTAGAAAGTCCATAAACACAAGAGATATATCTTTATGTCATCCTCACATTATATATGGGCATAATATATGTGAAAGTTAATTATAACTGTAAAAACTAGATTCACAATTAAATAATAATATGTTATTACTAAAAACAATGTCTTTAACTTTATTTGAGACTTTTATATTAAAAAAATCTTAATGAGAGTGTTTATCGTACTTTCCCAAATACTAAACCTATCGCACGAGATATAAAACTTTAAATATCTCCCTCATGTGCAGTTCGAAGTGCAAAAATACACTCAAAATTAGCTTTAAAAGGCTTTAAAAACTTTTCCAGAATCTAATTACCAATGTAATAAATCCAAAAAATTGAAAAAACCACTTAAAAAATTCCCCTAACTTGGAAGCTGACCCAAAAGGACCCAGGGCATCTTTACAAGTATTCTGAGATTTTTCCTTTTTTTTCCTGGTGTTGACGTCAGTAGTACTGTAGAGCTAACGTCAACACTGCATTGTACGTTGACATCAGCAAGCGCGTGAAACAGTGGATAGACGCGCGTCTGATGCATCTGACGCGTGTGCAACGTGCACCCTTATGCGCACACGTGCATTTACTGTACGATGTATGTGTTGTAAGTGTCAACACGTGCCATGATCCCTGCGATCCACGTGTCAGGTCGGATGCATAGGAGAGCATGCTGCGTGAGGCGTGTGCCCTCAACGTGTGGTGCCACTTGGCAGCATGCGATTAGCGTGTATAATGCAAGCACCCTCCGTACCACCACTTTGCCCACTACTGTAGCACCGTCGGGGGCATACAGGTCACACACCGGATAGTGCATTGCCCTCCAATAGAGAGGGCAATTTTTGACATCCCGGGATCCCCTTTTTTGCTTTTTTAGCCCATTTTCGACCATAGCTAGCCTTACGTATACCACCTTTACGTAATTATATACGTAAAATGATTAAAAAACAAATAAAAAACTGAAGAAAACCATAATGAATGGAAACTGAAAAATATTCATTTCCGGTAACCCGATCACGTAACCACTCTGATACCATATGTAACATGTAAGATAGACCTTATTACGTGTCTCGGATTGTTCATGAAAGGGTTAAAACAAGGGAAATACGGAATACCTAATTTCGATTCCATATGATGTTCCAAAACATTTTCTAATGCCAAAATGAGCTCCAATCTCCCTAGGACCTTTACAGAAGTTAATCACCAACGCTCGGTTTATGCCTTTCTTCAGTTTCCTTAAGATGTAAGCACTCCTAACAGATCAGAAGATCCGTATGCTTACGAATTACATAAATAACTGAAGGAGATCTTAACCTTTATATATAGCTTTCATATCAGATTTTCCCATCACAAGCCCAATATAGGTCCAAACCACACTAATTGAGATTCATTTTCTTCCCGGACTTCGGCCCATTAATCTAGATCATTTATTTGGTCACTTTATTACCTTTATTAAGATCAAATTATGTAACTTAACCGATAAGTTATTTAAAAACCAAAAATACAATTAATAGTTGTCCAATTTAGAGAGAAGGATAAAATTGTCCTACACTCAACTCGATGGGCTTGTAACAATAAATACTAACATGCTAGGAATGTTTTCAATAGAGGCAATATGAATAAAGCTAGTGGGTGATAAGTACATAAGAAAACTTAATGAGATTGTATTTAAGACTTACCTCGGGAATCTTCCTTTTATAGGAAATCACTATTTAAAGTATAATTTGACTCTAGATATCCTTAATATAATTAAATTTAAGCTTTACTAGGTATCTTAGTTGGTATTTGATTAAGACTTAACTCTTAACATAGTTGAATCATACTTTAATTGAACTCACGCTTTTTGGGTAATTGGATCTCTTGTGTGGGCTCAAAACATGTAGGCTTGTAAAAGACTAGTTAACTTGTTAGATCAATTTAGGCCTGATTAGTACACTCATTAGGTGTGTATCAGATAATGTTTTATGGTTTTATTTGATTTGATCAAGAGTACGATTGACCTGGGTCTATTAACTCATGCTAGAACAAGACATGTATCATTCCGTTGGTAGGAGCAAATTAGTTAGTGCTAAATCGGGTAAAATACCAATCCATAACTGAGCCAAAATAATCGTGTGTGTTAGTTGGCACTAGTTTCTATTTGCTATTAATTCATTAAAATATTTTATTGATGTAACTTCGTTCTTTGACATGTATATTAGAGAGGATAGTGTTAGTTGAGTGTTTTTTTCAATGCATATCTAATGAATAATTATAGAGTTATTCTTCATGTCATATCTAATGACTACTAACAAAGTATCGAAGTAACTTTTAACTATGATAGGTCCTAAATAATATTAAAATACAATAATTCATTTATAAGATATGTTGAAGATCTCAAATTAGATGATCAATTATATAATTATTTATATAGACACATAAGTAGTATATAATATAAAATTTTCATATCGGGTCAAATTAATAAACTTGTTCTCTAGCAAATACTTATATATA
>JAOQMP010000209.1:40678136-40696328 GCA_027563575.1 Erythroxylum pedicellare
TTATATAGTACTTATTAATTATAATAATCATAAATATCACAATAATAATAGTTATATAGATTGGTTCCACTTACTTTGCACGTAAGGGTCTCCGGAGATTCCTAATGTATTGATTTTCAAAATAGTATAAGGTACAGTTTTCGTTAACGATGCTTGCCACGGAGAGAGACGTATGGGTCATATTCAACCTTGGGAGGCGAAGTAGCTTTTTGACAAGTTCAGGCGTTGGCTTAATTATTATGACTCTTGTGGAAATGTAGTTAACTTGTGTTCAACTGGAAGCCGACTGAGACCATTTGTTTCAAGAATTTAGTGGTCGTATAAAGCATTGAACCTGAAACAAAGACGTTTATAGAATTTTAATGTTGGACGTAAAGTATTTGGTAGAATTTGTTTCCTTCCGACCTTTTTGCTTTCAAAATGTCCGAATCTATCCTATTCTCTTTGATAACATGTGATATGCAGCTCACAAAGGGGTACTATTAAATGGTAACTGTTCTAATTTTTCTACTAATATCTTGAGTCCATTTCGTTTCTGTATATAGTACATGCCCAAGTGATTTGTTCATCAGGTTGAGACATGCCAATGTTCTTGCTGCCTGTACCATTTCTGAACTAATAAGATTCAAGAAAAAACTATATAAATGATCAAATCAAAACAAATAGAAGATTGAATCACAAAGATATGCCAAAAAAAAAAGAAGAAGAAGAAAAGGGGTTGTCAACTCAAGTGCTCAACTCTCCCCTCTTAGAGAGGTATCTATCTTGACATTGTTGATTGGAATAGAATGTAGACAGATTGGTTTTGTTCTTTCAGGACACTCTTGTCACCTCATTTATATGACAAACCAACAACAAATAAAAAGTCCCACTCTTAGTCCTAGTTGGGCCTATTTGCCTCTTTCCGGTACGTATTTTTCTAATTTGTTCACAAGTGGGATTACAAACCTAAAAATTTGTTATGGGACCTACAAACTATGAACAACTAGCAGCAGTATTTTCCGCCTTTTTAGTCAACGTCGTTTTCAACTTAAGTTACAAACCAAATCACCAACATATAAGTGGCCGCTATTTAATAAAGATGCGAATTCCCAAAACATTGCGCATTGGCGTGCTAAATAGAGGAAAAAGACGCCGTCATTGTCACCTTTCCTCTCTAACTCTCTCTTTCCTTGGTTGACCTTGACATATTATCATTCACCTCCCTGAATCACTTGGTCTTTTGTATTCGCTGGGACATCACACCACACCACACAAGTATGGTCGATCTTATTCAGCTCCACTTTATTAGCTTGCCACCTGGCTGATTTAAGATTCGTCAGCTCCTATTTTACCTGAAGCTACGTCCCTTACGGATAACAAATGGAACTCTATTTCTGACTATACTAACATTAAAGCCTTTTTTTTAATAAAGGAAAACTAAACCAACAATTACATAACTAGTATAGAGAAACAGATTTTTGATAAATCTTTTAAAAAGATCATGTAGCACCCGATAGGTATTGTATCAAAATAAGTGACTCCGACATAAAAATGACCTGCATAGTTAGCGAGTCAATCAGCGCATCTGTTGCTCTCTCGATATATGTGACGATGAACAATAGTTTAGTTCCTATTGAACAGTTCATTAATGCCTAGAACTATAGGATTGAAAGTTTTGGCTCGGTGATCCGGAAAAAAGAGGATATCAACCACCGCTTTAGAATCCACTTCAAGCTCGATCCGTTGGTACTCCAAATTTCACGCGAGGGTCAATCCGGTATAGACTCCCCAGAGTTCCGCGGTTATTGGAGTGCACCAGCCAAGATTTTGAATAAACCCTTCCTGCCAGTTACCTTCGCTGTCCCGGAGAAGACCTCTTGCGATAGCTATGGACGAGGCTCGTTTGCACGCACCATCAGTGTTTAATTTGAGCCAGCCTGTGGAAGGTTTGTTCCATCCAATAAGTTGTTCCCGTCAAGGGCGAGGACCGGTGGTCATCGCTCTACTATGCCACACTGCTGAATGGTGGAGCAGACCTGCATAAGACAAAATATGAGAAATTAGTGAGGATGGCCAAGAGAACTGATCATTGAAGAGGGACGTATTCTTCCATTGCCATAGAAACCAACAGGTAATGCCAAAAAGTATCGACCACTCATGCCCCAAAACATTGCGGTGATGTTGGAGGTTTTAAGAGAGTCACTTCCTTATTGACATAGTGCAGAAGTCATGGGAAACGATATGAGGAGGGAAGCTATGCCACACTTGTTGGGCTTTTACGCAGTCGCGCAATGCATGTAATGAGGATTCCTCCAAATGACAATGAGAACAATCACCATCCATAGTGAAATGCCATCTCACTCTTTCCTAGTTAGTAAGTAACCGATCCTTTGCAAGGAGCTAGAGGAAGAAGCGAATGCATTAAGGGCCTTTCCATTGCTAGATTACCTTCCAAGCCTCATGGACTGAGGTAACTTCAGTGTCTATGATCACGGCATAAGTGGAAGCTGCAGTGAACTGACTAGTGTTGGAAATTCCCCAGATCAGTTTATCCTACCCTAAATAGGGTTTCGGGGAAATGTCCCTGTTATTAATCTGCAAATCGGTGGTGGAAGGTAAGATTGGAAATCGTCCCATTTCCAAGTACCATCTAATTCCACGAAGTCCTGGACGCTGGAATTGATAATGGAATCAGGGATGGGGGATATGGCTTGAGAAGTAAGGGGTCCTATCCCTATAAGCCAAAGGTCAATTCAGAACTGAGTCCGAGTGTCATCTCTGACGATTAACAAGGTGTCAAGTTGCCTTTATGCTCTGCTATATCATGGAACCATCGATGGCCTCAAAGGAGGTGGCGGAATTGCTAACATCAAATTTGTACTTCGTTGAGAGTACCTTTACTCATAATGCATTAGGATTAACAATTAAGGTCCAGCCTAACTTAGCTAACAAGGCATCATTGATGGCATGGAGTCGCCTAAGGCCCAGACCCCCCATCGCTTTGGGTTTACAAACATCCTCCCAGCTGACTAGGTGAATCCTCTTGGATCCATTAGAAGAGCCCCAAATAAACTGACGCATCAATTTTTCAATCTTATCACAAAGCCGGCGAGGTAATCGGACCGTCTGCATGGTATAACTAGGGATAGCTGCTATGACTGTGTGAACTAAAGTGGTCCAGCCTTCCAAAGACAGAAGGTTTGTTGTCCATCCTGACAAGCATTGTTGTACTCTGTCAAGGATGTGTTGATAGGTCAGTTTGCTGACTCGTTCATGAAGAAGAGGAACTCCTAAATAGCGACCGAGGTCATTCGTCTATCTAAAGCTTAGGGCTTTGCTTAATCTACGTGTCATCAAAGTAGGCACATTGTTGGAATAGAAACACCTTGATTTGTCGTGACTGATTTGTTGTCCGGAGGCAGCACAGAAATCATTTAAAATATCTCTAATGACGAACACTTGGTTCAAGGGGGTTTCAAAGAAAAGGATAAGGTCATCGACAAAGAACATGTGCGATAGTGACGGTCCATTTTTGCTAAGTTTAATAGGCTGCCAGCGTCCGTGGTCCATCGCTTGAGTGATCGTGTGCCCTAATCGTTCCATACACAGGACAAACAAATAAGGGGAGAGATGGTCGCCCTAGCGAATGCCTCTGGACGTGCTAAAGGCGGTACTCAGCTCACCATTCCAGTTTACTTGAAGGGAAACACTAGTAATGCACTTCATTATCAGATTAATCAGAGAATCAGGAAGTCTTACGTCAAAGAGAGTATCTTGGATGAAATTTCATGACAGCCTATCGTAATTTTTTTCTAGATCCACTTTCAAATCCATAAACCCTTTCCGCCCAGATTTCCGTTTCAAAGTGTGTATAACTTCTTGGGTAATTATGATGTTATCCGTGATCAAGCGCCCAAGGACAAAACTGCACTGAGTCGGAGCAACCAGATCATTAAGGTAAGGTTTGAGTCTGTGCACAATGATCTTGGTAATAGCTTTGTAGAGCACCAAACATAAAGCAATAGGCCTAAATTGCGTAATCGAAAAGGGCGAAGGGATCTTCAGTATAAGGACCATGATGGTGCAATTAAGATTTGATTCCCAAATTTCATGGCGAAATATTCGTTGGATAAATAAGGTCAAGGAAGGGCCACCAACTTCCCATTGCAATTGGTAGAAAAGAGCTATAAACCCATCAAACCCGGGTGCCTTGTTTGGAGCTATACTGAAGAAAGTTCTTTTGATTTCTGCTGAATTAAGGGAACTGCCGAGCTCAGCGGAAACTTATTGAGGTAGGGGAAAATGGTCATGTAGCAGCCTGGGTGCAGGTTGCTGCATTTTGGAGCGATATAAATTCTCGAGGTAATGTTGCGCTAGTTGTCAGATGCTGGTAGAATCAGAGACTACAGTGCCATTTTCATCTTGCAAGGAAGTTATCCGCGTTTCATGTTGTCTGGCGCGAGTGATGACATGATAGAACTTAGTATTCCTGTCACCCTAGAGGATCCATTGGCTTTTGGATCGCTGAATCCAGTAAAGTTCTTCTTGGCACATGACCTATTCTAGTTTAGTCCAAAGGTGTTCCTCTAGGTCTCTGAGCGAAGTCGAGTCAGTGTCTTCAAGACACTTTTGGATACCTTCAAGCCTGGCCATGAGTTGGTTCTTCGGGTGGAAAATATCGCCAAACGTTGTAGAGTTCCAGATCTATAATCTTTCCGAGAACCTGCTGAGTGCATTAGTGAAATCCTAACTAGTAACGGGCTAATTTGCCGCAATAAATTGTCCAAAGCAATCATGGATGAGCCAGGCGGACTGAAATCGAAAGGGCTTAATCAACGAAGGAGAGTGTGTGCTCTTGTTTAGAGTAATGAGAATAGGCCGATGATCAGATTTCAAGAAAGGTAAGTGGGTGACTGTAGTAAGGAAAGGATACCAATTATTAGAACAAAAGGCTCGGTCTAAGCGAGCAAGAATTTGTCCTCTCCGCTAGGTGTATCTAGGCCCCGAAAAGCTAAGATCCTGAAGGTTACAACTATGCACACACTCTCTAAAGTGAGTGTTGGCGAAAGATTGTATTTGGGAACCACCCCTCTTATCACCACTCTCAAGTTTGGCATTGAAATCCCCCCCCCCCCCAGCAGCCAAGTTTTTGCATGATACTCACAATTTGCCGTAGGTATTGCCATAGAAATTTTTGTAGCGAGTACGTCGGGCTAGCGTATATAGCCGTGAAGTCAAAAGACAAGTGATCCCACTCAATATTGACATGGACAAATTGGCGATGAGCAAGCAATATTCGAACGACAATATCATCTTTCCACAGAAGCTAGATACCCCCGAAAAAACCTTCAGCTTCCACCCTGAACGAGTGGCCAAACCCTAGATTCCTAATAACCTTTAGCGCTCAGGCTTCACTGATACGGGGTTCGCCCAAAACGACAAGAAACGAATTGTGGAGGCAAAAATAGTTTTTTATGACAGGCTTGAAGGTCCGCCCTCTAGCCCCTTGATAGTTCCAAATTAAAATGGACATAAAAGTGAGTTAGAGAGGTTTAGCTAGTCGGCAAGAGAGTTGCCTGCACGATCAGTCAACTCTTGATCCGGAATAATCGAATGATCCTGTGGAGTATCCCCCATCTGAGTGTTGGATTCAACATTATTGTTACTAGCTGGAGTAATTTCGTTTCCCGGGTCTGGGGGTCGCGATAGGGGTAAAATATGTGGTTGAGTGGTTGAGGTCGAGGCTTCATTAGTACAGTCAACATTGAGATCGGTCTCCATGTCCCAACAGCCCAAGGCCTCGTGAATGGGTAGTGATATGGACTGATTCTGAATTATTATGTCGGCATGTGAGGGTATCGAGAGGGCCACATGGCTCGGGCCTAGACTGGGCAGTTCATAGGAAGTGGGCTTGGGAGTCGACGTTGAGGGGGACTGCCCAGCATAGATCTGGGCTTGGGCGGGAAGGCCTGTCTGCGGGCCTGTAGGGGCCAAAGAGGGACCTGCGTGGGCTGGGGCCTTGGCGGGAAGGCCTAGCATCTGGCCCAGAGGAGCCAACAAGGGACTCAACGGCGTCATTGCGGCGCCAGAAGGAAGCAGCCTATGCATGGCTTTAAACGACGCCCATTTCACTCGAAATTCCTTGTTCAACACTTGGTTCTTAGGTTTCGTCCTTAATTGATTTCTCATTTGCGTACTCTGGTTTGCAGGTAAGCGAGAGATCTTGAGTGTTGGTGAAGTAGCCGTTGTAAACTCCAATGGTTCGAAACTTTTCAGAGCTGTAAAGTGCGATCCTTGCAGTCCCATGTGGGAGGAGGCAGGGGTCCTCACCTGTTGAAGCGATGAAGGGGTGGGAGAAGGGCGGCGCTGACGCCATTGTACTTGCATCCATAGCCCGAACTCAGGTTGTTTGGTATCGTTGAAGGAAAAAGTGCCGCGACTGTCTAGTTGATATGGCGTTGGTGTAGCCTCAGGGGATGATGCAGGGTTAGGTGGTGCTTGGGGGGTTGTTAGTGATGGTCCCTTGGGGGGGTGGGGACGCGGGGGTGGGAGTTTCGATTGGCCTGGAGGGACAAGTTGAGTTACCATGGCCAACTAGGCCACAAGAAAAGCAGATTTTGGGCAAGTCCCTCATAGGTCACGTTGATGGGTTCGCCATCGAGTTCTACCACAGATCTGAGCGGTGTGTGAAGATCAATATCAACCGCTACTCTAGCGAATTTGCTGCGGTGAGTATTCTGCGTTGTGCTATCGATTTTGACAATTTTTCCAACCAAATTATCAAGAGTCGTGAGTATTGACGGATGGTATCTCGCAACAAATAATTCGGAGAATCGGATCCAAGCCACTACATGCGAGATTTGCTTTGTAGACGGACGGAATTCAGGAAACCAAGATTGCATCAAGAGGGCGTGGCTAGCGATAACCCACGGTCTTTGAGTGAGTGTTCGAATGAAATCATCCTCTTACACAAATTTTATAAGGTAAAACTCGTTATTTAGGTCGACTAATTTCATGGGATCTTTAGGTTTCCACAGTGTAGCTAGTCTAGATTTGAGCATATTGAAGCCTAGTTTTCGACCAAGTAATTTGATGATTACTATATTTGCCTAGGCTTGGTCAAGTTTCTCTTTGAATGTAGTAGATAATTCAATGCCTAGACCGAAGTTGCCTTGGATAATAGAGACGTCTCCTTCAGCTATTTTGATGGTGTCCTCTTCTGACCAGTCCAATTCGCTAGCTCCGGAGCCAGGGTCAAACTGGTGTGAAACCATTGCACTGTAATTGAGTGGCTTGCTTTGGATCATAAATGCAGGAGGAGGGGGGTCTTTTTCCCTTTCCCGTATTCTGAATTTCTTGGCCGCATGTCGTGCAGAATCAGTAGAGTTGAGAGCATTCATCATAGCTGATTTTTTTTTGAACTTATCTTTAGTCAGATTGTACATTAAAGCCTTTTTCCCATTTCGTTCTTGGTAAAGCCAGGGAAAATTCTCCCAGTCTCCAGTTCCCTTCCAATATTCTCATAAAAACCATGAACATTGCTTCCACTGATGACTGGGCCCAACCCTTCTCTATCAAAAGTCCCTTTCTCCTTTAAACTCTTTTAAATCCCCGAAACTTTGGTCGGTTTAATGCCCATTTTTTCAAAACAGCCTGGCTTGTCATTGACATTATCACAGCCATTAGAAGTTTATTTTTATCTTGGAAATCTTATAATAGAATCAACTCCACCTTTATCTCCTCATTCTCAATGTTAACACATTTCCAAAGTCACATTTCCTGCTGTAACATACTTTATAAAGTCATATCCGCCAGCAGATTAAAAAGCTAGGGTGAAAAAGGGGTACCATTAAATTGGATGCTTTTAATTTAATTCACTGGCATTTCATTCATAAAAGCATGGCATTATTTGGCTACCCACCCACCTTCCTCAACTGGATATTTGAATGCATTACTACTCTTACGTTTTCTATTTTAGTACATGATAGAAACGACTGGTTACTTACATAAAGAGACCCCTTATCCATTTATGGTTTTTATTATTGACATGAAATTCTCTCCCTCCCTTGAGATGTTATTGAAATTGTGCTCTAAACCGCCCAACTAAACTTTGCAGATGGCTTGCTTTATGTTTTTGTGATGTTGGGCCCTCCTCTATCCAGATTCTCTTCTCTGCTTTAAAAAGATTTTGAACACCTTTCCATTCAAGCCTCTCCTGTGCCCCTGTCAAGAATCAACCTTTTGTATCTGAACAAATTCCTTCTTTCTTCTAATTGCTAGGAACTGTTTGAAGATGCTCCAAAGAAGCTGAAGATCCTCGGTTTCAGTATCCAGCCGTAAAAAGCGTGTGGAATATTGAATATTGAGAATACAACTACCCATCGGGCCACCAACCATTAATTGCCCTACATTCAACAAATTTGTGTCAAACTAGAAACAAGTTGAACATTGTCAAGAAATGTAATTTTACCACCGTTAGTGTTAACCCCATAGTGCCATTTCTTTTAACTTCAACACTTTGTTATCACTAGGATTGACCTTCAACTTTTAAGTATCATCAAGCCCATAGAAAATAGATTTTGTTCCTATTTTATGGTTACAGCAACCGCTATCAATGACTACACTTCATTTGAAACATCATTAGTATCACAATAAGCTATAAAAAGTTTACTTCCCCCAACATGTTCAGCTACTGTAAAATTCCTTATACCAATAATCAACTCTTATACAGTATGTCGAAATTTTTTACAACGATGGCATTAAATACCATCTCAAATTCAGCATATCCGCGACCTATTCTGGTTGATATTTTAGACTCATCAGCATTGTTTGATAACTCCCCTTTTACTTGAAATGCCTTTTTATCATTCTCTTTAAGTGATCTATTTATCCTTGCCTGGTGAACTTGCAAATAACCCATTATTTCATTAAATAAAATCCTTGAACTTCTCAATCACTGCTACTACATGATCAAACGTAAGATTCAAACTCGTTCCTTTTGCAACAACGATTTAGTCAGTAAGAGTTAAACCATGTGAACGCATTTTGCTAATAATTGTAACTACACTACACTGATAAAGAACGTTGCTAAGCTCTTGTTTTCCCTATGTGATCTTACACCTCATTAGTTATTAGCTTGAGATTTGTAACATGGAAAGCTTGGTGATACATGATTACGGAAACAGCTATACATGTTGCTTAATAAAAGCTATTTTCTTTGAATTTAAGGAGTAAACAGTAACCACTGAACTTGGAATTTTTTAGGTTAACAACAAAAGGTCAACGAGTATATACATTTACATGACCCGAAATTTCACAGATCCCATCTAATTTCATACAAAATCACTGATCAACATACAAACTTCCAACTAGATGTTTGATTCCAAAAAACCAGGGAAGGCAAGAAAGAGCATGTATGTACTAAAGCAGCTACCTCTTGAGAAATTCCAGAACCTTGGATGAGAAGAGTAATTAGGAAAGCACATCTAAGGAGAGAATGTTAGAATTAAACTGAAACAAAGAGGAAAGAAGACAGATTTTACCTTTGATTCAGCCATTGTGCTCCTTCTAACTCTTTCCCTCGTTGACTTCGGAAAACAGGCCAAACCTGGCTACGGACCCTTCTCTTCGTTTATATGACGTAGAAAGGAAGAGGGCAAACACTGGACTTGGATTGGTCACTTTGGCACCTTCACATCTCTCTTCCAAATGCCGTGAAAGCCATTGAAAACATCAAGACCCACCATTATTTGAAACAATTAAATAAAAAAAAGGTTAAATCCATTGTTATGACCAAGAAACAAAATAAGACACCACCATCAAATTACAAGTACAATCAGAAGTCCCTTTTTCTGCCTACGTAAGTCCAAACACAAAAACTTGTCCAAACTCCAAACCAAAATAAAACATATTGTCAACTCCGCATCTCCCACTCTCCCAACGTAGAACTTGTACATATTGAAACACTCCCCCCCTATTGTTCAACCCTGCGGCATTTCATTCGTCGACGAAAGATCAAATCTTTATCGGTCGTCCCAATTCCTTGTCTGTGTGTTGTAGTATTGTGCTAGTTTTTCGTTTTCTGTCAGTTAAGAAATGTGGCGTTGTTTTGCGTATTTCCATACCAAACAAACAACAAATCCAAAAGTTACTCGATGCACTTCTCACATATTAAGATATTTCTTTCCTTGTTTTTCCTACAACTCGAGGAATCAACTCAAACACAGCCAGATGGAACAGTAACTACCAGATGGAGCAGTAACAGTATATATGCCCTAGTAATAGTTAGATGTTCGATAATGGCCATATGATATATGTATATCCTCTGTTTCAATGTGTACAGAGGGGAAAACAACCCTGCAATGTGAGTCGGTGCATGGAGTAGTCAAAGGGGAGACTTGCTTCAGTGTTGCTCAGAAATTCCACCTGTCCTTGGACGAGTTCAGCGCATTCAATCCAAATCTCAAGTGCGATCATCTCTTCATTGGCCAATGGGTGTGTGTGGGGTAGCTGCCAAACACAGAGTTGCTAGTTAATTATGCGTTTAAATATTAGAAATTCCCCTGTTTCTTCCTTTTCCGGATTAGGAGTTTTGCAATATTAACAGCAGCGTAAAGAGAAGATTTTGTATAATGAAACTTGTCTTTTACAAATCAGGATGACGTAACAGCAGCAAATTCAGAGCTCTAAACTTTCTGCTACTAACTCCTAAAACTGACTAAACAAGATACAAAAGAATACCTCAGACTACGAGTACATTTATAGCACATCAAAACGAATTAGGTGATAATAAAGTATGACAATGTGCAGTGATTCTATTGAAAAACTTGCATCCTTTAATCTCACATCCTGAGAATTCCTCAGACTTGGGGTCATACACATAAAACTTCTTCTGCTCCACTGAAATCTCCTCTGCTCTCTTTCTCTTCTTCGTGATAAAGCCATGGATTTTCTGAACATGCAAGAGAAGTTTCCCATCTTTCATTAACCACAAGGGTTCTAATCTTTTATTGAGCGGCAATTGTGTCATACATGGGATGGTAATTATCTTAGTCCACGCTGCTATCAAAAATTTAGCAGAAAATCTCTCCATCTCATTAAACTTGTCCAGCCCCACTCGCCACATATCAATGTGGCCTTCCTCATTATGATGAATGAGTGAAAGAAAACCACCAAAGCCTCTTAACTCAAACTCATACAAGGGGTGCCTGCAATCTATATCAGGAGGTATTAAAATCAAGCTAGGCTTCTCCTCAACCAAATCAAAACGAAGGATGGCTTTTGCGAGGGTTTTGAACCTGAACATACCATCAATCTCGAAGTTCTCACACCTAGTTACGTACTCGACCAGCCAATGAAGAGCATGGTCTACAAGAGTTCCAGGTTGTGACTGACCCACCGATAGAATTTCCCATCCTAAGATGGGCAACTCCTTCCACGAATTCGTCTTCGACGAAAAAATTTCAACTTGTGTTCCTTCCATAATTTGCGTGGTTTCATGTCTGTGAAGTCTCAAAATCTTATACTCGTCCCTAGTACCATCATATCCGAAACCTAACCAATTAAGGGCATAATGCCTCCTCACCACTGGACTAGAAATTGCGAAATCTCGGCAGACCTTAGTGCAAGGGTTCCATAACACCAACACTTTATTCATCCAGGCTAAGCACAACAACCCATTACAAGAGCCAATAACACTAACACCTCTCCTACCATCAAAAGGAAAATCAATCCTTCTCAACTCAACCCTCATGTTTTCACAGTCCAAGAACTGCAAAGAACGTGCAGAAGAGGACAGGACCACTCCCTCATGGTACCTTGTCCTTGAAACGTAATCCACCTGTTTCCTGACGAAAAACGAACTACTGATCTCCGAATCCCATTGCTTATAATCCTTTTTAAATCGCAGGAGGGTAGGTGCAGGAACCCTTGTGAGGATGTGTGATATAAGATGCTGTGGAAGCGCCATCTCCTCCTATGTTCGTTTTGTTAGCCAACGTCCGTCAATGCACGGTATTTCACTACAATACGTTTATATAAGAATCAAAAATCCGGTGAAATCTTCCTACTTGTGCTAGAATTACATTTAAAAACGAATTCCTGATGAAATTTGTAAATCCTACTCCTAAAAGAAATGACAAGTCCCATTGATACTTAGAATTTGTTAACCTTTATCTCTCAACTACACATTTCCGATAGTAGTTCTAACATAATTAGGAAATGTTGTGGACGACGGTAGGAAACCTCAACGACTTACCACCACCTTATTCATCGCTAAAAACGTTCAAGTTCTTTTTTTTTTTTTGTTACAGGTGGAAAAAAGAAAACTACAACACTAAATTATCGCATCGTGGTGAAGTAGCTCCTGGATGCCCAAGGGGGCTCTTAAAGGATATGAATGGCCGGTCTTAAAAGGCCCGCAAGACGAGCTAGACTGTTTGCACACTGATTTCTTTCCCGAAAAATATGCTGGAGTTGACACGACCACTCCCATTGCAATAGCTGCTGGATTCTTGTCACCAAAAAGGAAACTTCTGTCAGTAGTACGAGAGGCTCAGAGAGAAGGTTAATTATCTTGAGAGAATCTACTTCGACCACCACTCGTCGAAAGCCTAAATCCCAAGTTAGAGTGAGGCCCAAGAGCAACCCCCATAACTCTACTGTTAACGGGGGAACCCCACTCGAGGTGCTGTTGGAACCTCCCTTTCTAAACTCCATTTCAGTCACGAATGAGCCCCCAGCGGATACTGTCTGGGATCCCGCACCGCCGTCACAACAGAAAGACTAGCTGTTTTGTCTTCATTGTTATCCTTTTTACTTTGTCTTCCTGCCTCAACCGCCTTATAGTAACTCTTAGGATTGTAAAAGAAAAACAGGTGGACCAGATGTCTTGAATAAATGTGGCCCCTCTATGGTCATTAGTCATTAGAAGGTTGCTAATATATTAGCTAAACATCAAAAGAATGATTTGGAAAGCTCATGTTTCCACCAAGTTGCTTCAGGCATGAACTATCCAACTGACCAAATGGTAAGTTTATTTTAAAGCTTCTTACGCCTGACAATGATATTGCTTTGCTTAGCATCGTTTTCAACCCTATTCAGCCTCCTACACACCCAAAAACAAACAAATCCTGATTATTACATCAAAAAAGCAGAACAAAAATCGTGATTACTAATAACTTCACAGTTATAGAAAACAGTAGCTTAAGAACGTATACTCGGAGGTGACAATTAAATTGAAGATAGATATTGAGACCGACAAACTCATTTGATTACATGACCGCTAGAAAAAATTGAAGTATCCCAATGTTACATGACTGCTGGAAGCATTGGAAATTCCAATTTCCCTCCTTGTTTTCAACGCTTCTTTATCTTTAGACGATGATACTGAGAGTACTTAACATCGTTTTCAACTTAAGTTACTGGCCAAATCACCTGTACAAATTAGTGGCTGCTATTTAATAAAGAAAACATTGCCACGTGACATTGGGTTCGGGAAAAAGCCGAAAGGGGGGGGGGAAGTCTTCGTCGTCTCCTTCCAGTCTCTTCTCCTTCCTTTCGTTGAAAAAATAATAATAAATAATTTACATAAAGTACGTTGTTCTTATTGCACGTTCTCTGGCAATGACTTGAACAGAACTGATAGGAAGCAAACATAATGTCATAACTCCCAAAACAAACATATCCTTGATTACTACACCAACAGCAGAAAAATAAAAATCATGAATACTAATAACTTGACATTTATAAAACTCGTTCCATTACATGACTGCTGGAAACATAGAAAATTGAAAGCAAACAACGTTATATATGTTACTGTAACCCATACGTGTATTGCAGCAATCCCACCCCAGTTGGTAAGGAGAGTAGTAATGAACAAATGCCACTGTCAGCAAGACTTTTTGGCACTCTTAAACTGCTTTCCTCTGTCATTAACTCGTTTTCTTGGTTGGTTTTGACAGGTTTTCAATTCCATTACTCACATATCACTTGGTCTTTTGTATTCCCTGGGACACCACACCAATACGCTGGATTTTATATAGCGCAACTTTATTACCTTGCAACCTGGCTGATTTAAGATTCGTTAGCTCTTATTTTTACCTGTACGTACAACCAAATTGGTTTCAAAAATAGAACAAAAACTATGTCCTTTATAGATAACAAATGGGAACTCTATTTCTGACTATACTCAGATTAAGGCCTCTTTCCTACCTCTTTCACATCTTGTTCTTGGTAAAGCCAGAGAAGATTGTCCCAGTCTCGAGTTCCTCTACAATATATCATAAAAACCATTAACCTTGCTTCCACTGATGACTTGGCCCAACCTTTATCTGAGCAAGATATCAAAAGTCCCTTTAACTATTTTAAAGCCCCGAATCTTTGATCGGTTTAATACCCCATTTTTCCAAAATAGCCTGGCTTGTCATTGATGTTGACCTTATCGACAGGCTCACAGCCATTAGAAGTTTCTTTAATCTTGCAAAATTTATCATAGAATCAACTCCACTTTTGTCTCCCCATTCTCAATGTTAACACATTTCCAAGGTCACTTTTTCTGCTATAACATGCTTTATAAAGTCATATTTCTGGCCGGCAGATTAAAAAGCGGCTTCCCTCGAATTATAACCTACCTAATCTGCTTTCCTTAAAGGAAGGATAGCAGAGGACAATATTTTTTGATCCAAGAAATTCACAATGATTATCATAGAGACCTAGGGTAAAAAAGGGGTACTATTAAAGTGGATGCTTTTGATTTAATTCACTGGGATTTCATTCACAAAAGCATCGAATTATTTGGCTACCCACAGACCTTCCTCAGCTGGATACTTGGATGCATTACAACTCTTACGTTTGCTATTCTAGTGCATGGTGGTGAAAGGACTGATTACTTACATAAGGAGACCCCTTATCCGTTTATTTTTTTTCATTATTGACAACAAATTCTCTCCCTTCCTTTAGATATTATTGAAAATGTGCCTCACTAAACTGCCCGACTAAACTTTCCAGATGGCTTGCTTTATGTTTTTGTCATGTTGGCCACTCCTCTATCCAGATTCTCTTCTCTGCTTTAAAAGGAATTTGAACACCTTTCAAGTCTCTCTGCTGACCCTGTCAAGATTCAACTTTTTGTATCTGAACAGCTTCCTTCTTTCCGCTAAATGTTAGGAACTGTTTGAAGATGCTCCAAAGAAGCAGAAGATCCTTGGTTTCAATATCCATACCTTAAAAGGGTGTGGAACATCTGCCATGAAGCTACAATGAATATTAAGGATACAACTACCCACTAACCATTAATTTCCCAAAACTCTAACAAATTATATGTCAAACTAGAAACAAGTCGAACATTGTCAAGAAGTTTAATTTTATCACTGTTAGTGTTACACCACGGTGCCTTTTTTTAAGTTCAATACTTTTTTTATTATCAGTAGGATTGATCTTCAGCTTTTGAGTCTCATCAAGCTCCTTGAAAATGGATTCTGTTCTCATTTTATGATTACAACAACCATTACTAATGAATTACACTTCATTTCAAAATCATAGTATAACAATAAGTTATAAAAAGTTTACTTTCCTCAACATTTTCACCTACTATAAAATTCTTCTGTTTAATCTCATACCTACAATCAACTTTCGTAAGTCAAATTTTTTTGCAACAATGGCATTGAATACCACTTTCAGTTCTCTCTCAACCGATTTTCTTCATCTGGGTCTTCATATCCCTCATCAACAAAATCCCAAAGATCTTGAGACTTGAGCAAAGTGTTCTTTTGAATGCTCCAAAAATGATAATTTTTCTCTTGAAAATTGGAATCAACAACATGGAGCATGAGCTTGTGGTTGCCGTGACTAAAGTTATTTTCTTTCTTTTTTTTAGTTAACGTGTTTGTTGGAGGAGGAAGATAAAGACTTTTTTTTTTTGCTTACAGGTCTGGTTTAGGAAGGAAAAAGAAATGCTGAAAGCTAAATGTGGGTTAGATTTTTCAAGTCTCAAAAGGTTGAGATTAGATTAAGATTTTGGGCGGGTACATGCTCCCTCTCTTAATTTTCACTCTACACTCTCACTTTTCTATTAGTAACGTTACAATTACAAAAACATATGGCCACGACTAAACTGATAAAAACATAACAGGAAAGAAATTAGTAGCCACCAAGGATTATGATCAATTAGTATTAACCTCATTGGCAGATGCCTATACAGCTCTTGCGTAGCTATTTCAACCTTAGTTTCAGTTTCGACTATAGAACCAATAACTTATACCCGAAGGTCAAGAAGTGTTAATGTTGGGAATTAATTCAAATTGTAGAGCTGATAAAATTTCTTTAGTTTATTTTTAATCTTATCTTATATGTGTTCTATTTTTTTTTAAAAAAAAACTTTAACATGATATCAAAGCTCTCAAAGATCTTGAGGAACCTGTGAGTGATTAAGAGAAAATCTTAAGAGCAAAGAAGGCCATGAGAAACCACGAAAATGAAAAGATGGTGGAGAGAGCCTATCTAGCAAAGTTTCCATCATCAAAGGATAAAGGAAATATTCCTCAATATACCCATTGTGAAAAGTTTGCTCATAAAGAGAAAGATTGCTGGTGTAAAGGGAAGTCTCAATGCTTTAAGTGTAAACAATTTGGACATTTGAAAAAGGATTGCAAGTTTAACAATGAAGAACAAGCAAATAAAATGCAAGTTATTGAAGAAGACAATTTCTTCTAGTTGGTGAGAAGTGCAACAAGATGCATCATATAGAGAAGTGTTCTATGGAGATAAGTGATGAGAGAAGTGTTTGTGTTAAATAATAGAGAGAAGTGGTCTATTGAGAAGATTAGAGAGAAGTGCTATAAGGAAAAATTTTTTCGAGAGGTGTGCTTTATGCCTATGAATTTTTTTTTACAATTTTGAATTAAGGGAAAATATTGGGAATTAATTCAAAATTGTGGGGAGGTGTGCTTTATGCTTGTGAAAGTTTTTTTTTTTACAATTTTGAATTAAGGGAAAATATTGGGAATTAATTCAAAATTGTAGAGTTGTTAAAATTTCTTTTGAATAGGTCTTTAGTTTGTTTTTAATATTATCTTATACATGTTCTTTTCTTAAAAAATGTTCAACAAAAAAATGAAGCTCTGATACCAATTTGTTAGGGAACAGAGGAAAAAAAACAGACAAATCAGATGAGTAATTAAAGATATTGCACAAACTTGTCTTTTCACCCAAAGTAAAACCAATAGTTTAGCTACTTAAATATGGACTCAAAGTTAACCAACCAAGTTAAAACCAAGCAACTAACTAGGAAGTGGGTAAACAGCCCACGTACATCACTGTCACTACTTAATAGAAAGTAAACATTCTATTTGACCAAAAAGTTACGAAACTCACTAACATCTAACTAACAATTTTAAAACATAAGAAAATTACTGATTGTCGACGGATCATTACTGATGAAAATAATAGCATAGAAAATTAGCGAAGGAAAATCAAATTTCGTCGGTAACATTGTCGTAAGAAATGGTAATTTGTGACGGACAAAATATTCGTTTGTAAAGCTGGAGGAAAATTATCCTGATAATTTTTTAGACAGAATATAGCAACGGAATAAGAATCACCGTCGGTAAAAGAGGTGCGAATGATAAGCGACAAAATAAACGTCATCATTTATTGATGAAAATGAATTCTGTTGTTACAAATGAAAGTTAAACGTCGTCGTTTACTTCGACTTTAACATTTTTAATAAAATGTAAACGAAGTCATTTGGCAACAAGGTTTTTCGAGATAAATTAGCGACGAGGTTTACCAACGAATTAATTTTCCGTTAGTAAGTCAAACGGAATCGACAGTGTTCTTAAATTTATTGTAAAATGACGTTGTTTGATAATTATAAAAACCTAACACCGAAGCCCCCTGTCGTCTTCTTTGGGTTTTCGATTCTTTTGTCTTCTCCTCCACGATTAAAGTTTTCGATTCTTTTATTTTTACGTGGCTTTTTGTAGCGCCCTTTTACCGCAGGGTATACACCGGGACGCCTGTAGGTTATTCCGATACATATTCTACAATAAGGGTGAGCTACGAAAAATCATTACAATATTTCACATGGCATCATAATAATCATACATCAATATAAAAATCACTACCTTTTGAAACGATAAACTTTCCTCATTTCATTTCATCAAAATCAGAAATTTACATATCTGTCATAGTTCACTGTTTATACATCACTCC
>JAOQMP010000209.1:40696428-40723488 GCA_027563575.1 Erythroxylum pedicellare
TTCCGAAAAATTTCCAGAAAATTTCTAAAATTCCCTAAAAATGTAAAACGCACAAAAATTCACTCCAATTAAATTTTCAAGCACAAAATCATATTTTTCACAATAAACACAATTATAAACACATATGCCGGGAAATGTCATGAATGCATGTACAGTCATGTGCATATACAAAAATTGCCATTCATATATATATAGAGGCCATAATATGCATGCTCATGCCGAGATCCATATACACACTCATAACCCGTCCCAAATTTCCATTTTACCCTTCCCATCGGTGATGGGATGTTACACTTTTGGTGGCCTTGCATATGTTGTTTTTGTCCTCGCTATCTTCCTGTTCGGCGGCTTTTGCTGTCTTCTTCCATCGCTAGACATCATTGTCGTCTTTGTTTAATCGTTGGTTGAGGTAAGTACTCCATCTAATTTTATGGTGGCATTGTTGTATTTGGGTTTTGCGTACTACTTTGATTGTATGGGATTTTGTTTCTTTTTTGCGTCAACTTGCAGTTGGGATGGTGATTTATGTTTTGTGTTTTTGGTCAGTGACATTGTGATGGGGATTTTTTTTAATCATCTTTGTTTCTATGGAGGAGATTAAATTTGAGAGATTTATAGAAATCGAATTTTGGAGCTCGGGTTTTTGTTTTTGATTTGGTGGTGAAATATGAGATGAGGTTTGAATTATTGATTTGAATACTTTTATTTTAATTTTTATTCTTGGTTTGAATTTATGATTCATCCAACAATTGCCGATAAATGAGGAATGGAACAATTTCAGGGAGTGTTATTTTTTAATTTCTACTTGAATATTTGCTTTATTTGGCCAAAGGAGGAAATTAAATGGTGTTGGGTGGAAGTTTTTGGACTACCAAGTTCTAAGTAATGAATTTATGTGAGCATTATGTTGGGTGGAAGTTTCTGGTTGATGCAAAATGTTGTCTTCACAAATAATCTTTCTTGTTGCATGCATCAACATTTTAATTTAACTTCTGTTGTTGTTTTATTCTTGCTATAGGTTTGATCATGATTGGAAGAAATTTGAAGCATTTGTTGGGACAAAGACAGTCATCCAAGTGCTTTTTATCTTTTAAATTTTCAAGTATTTCAAATATAAGCACTGAATGACAATTTTTATTAGAACGTTTCTTTTCAAAGCCTTGGAGCATCTCTTGTGAAATCAAACTTCTATGAGTAAAGGAAGTTTGAAAGCCTTTTACTAAAGGTTAATGTAAATCCTGATGTAATTAGCTTAGAAATTATTTTATAAATGATTTCATATATATCTCTTAACTAGTTTTGAAGTATTAATTGCTTATTGGGATAGTTACTAGGAAAGGTTCTTTAAATATTTAACTTTATTTTTCTTCCTTGTAGTTCTTTAAGTTCCTGACTTAAACTCTGCACTGTTCTCAAAACCCTACTTATCCTACCTTCTTTTATTGGAGATCTTTCTTATGTCTTTGATCTATCAAAGTTCTGCTTAACAATTAGCTTAGCAACTTTTACCACTTATCGATCCTTAATATCTACCTTTGAGCCTATAGTTATATGTGTAAACTAAAACAAAATCACTTGAAGTAGCTGAGGGTTGCATTAAGGGTGTAACTCCTTGGTTTTCTTATACAGTAGTTTGTTTCTTATCGGTTATATATACATCATGTTTCTTTTTCTTACTCAATATATATGCATCATGTTTCTTTTTCTTACTCAATTCATTAGTGGAAGAATTATTCTCTAATATTAGTAGTTAAATATAGTCATCATTTTCAAAGATTTTACTTATTGGCCTCTAAATTTTACCTAGCTCAGCTAGGGATGGCCTTCGTGTAAGGTTCCGATCATGCATCTCATGCATAATATATATCAAATATACGTAGCGGAAAATAAAATGGAACCTTAAAAACCAAATTTACTAAGGTATATAGATATAGAAAACAAAAACATGAAATGTAAGATATTTACATACCTTTCCAATAATCTCATTCGTTCTTTAATATTCGCCGCATCAGGTTGTCGTAAACCACAACGATCAACGTAGACCATCTCTAATGAAAGTCAACACGAAGATAGAAGGATGAAACCTAATTAGGAGATGGCTAGAATTATTTCTTTGTGCTAGCAAAGACAAGAACTCTTGTGAGAGTTAGAGAGAGAAAGAGTGTGTGTGTAAGAAAGAACCTTTCTTTCACTTGTGTCTTACACAAGATGCACAAAAATCATTTCTATTTTCTGCACCATTTGACCTTCCATAACCTTCATTACCAATGGAGAGTTATAGGAAGTTAGGTCATGAATAACATGCATTAATGGAAATTGTGGGAAGTTAATGACTATGAATAACATGCATTAATGGAAGTTTTGTGAAGTTAATGACCAAATTGGCAGCTAACAACACTTGTTTCTAATCCATTCCATGCAACACGTTTTTTACCATGATCACATTGCGAAACAATCCCAAAACACTTTCTCATATCTTAAATCACCATTCCAGACCATTTTACTCATCATTCGGATCTCTTATGTGTGTGACCCATTAGGTTCCCAATTATATTGCCCACTTGAATTAACAATTAATTTAAATAAGTCAAGAGCGATATGTAACAACACGTCATAATCCCCAATTGATTAGAAAGTCAATGGTTTGACTACAAATCCTTCCATACGCAATGTTGCTATGCAATTTGTCCTTTCAATGTCTATACCCCACTTGGTTCAGAGTATGGTCAAAATGTCAACTCCCACTAGACTGACTATGTCACATCTAGTCCAAGTGATATTAGATCTTGTCCTGAGGATCTCATTACTTTATGTATCATTGAAGGCTCTCTTCATGAAACATATCTGCTCTAGCCAGAGACTCCCAAGTAATGACCCCAACAAGAGGTTATGGATATCATCTCCTTTTATTAGGAGTGGTGAATCCTTTATTGATTATTCAATTACCTCCGAATACCTTAAGCTATACTTAATCACCACCCTATAAGTAACCCCTAAAAGGCATCAATGAATGGAGTCAAAGGATACTTGCACTATTGCTATAGTGAGAATATCATTGACACTAAAATAGAATATCTATATGATTGTCTCATAGTATATCAATCTAATGTACTTACTTCCTTTAGTAAGCATCTACATGTTAACTCTAAACAACTCATGTATACAACTTATGAAATCTATTACTTGATCCAATCAAGGAGTATAACATGTGGTAGTCTGTCCAGATTAATGTTAACCCATCTCATTAATCCTATGACTAGGAAAAGTTTAGATACTAATATAATTACATATGATAGGAATCTTATTATCATGATCTTATCACGATTTCCTCCATACTATGTTTTGTATCAAGGACCATTAAATTAATTTAAGATCATCATCAAATACATAAATGTCTGAACATCGAAATAATGAAAAATATCTTTATTAATCATAAAATGATTTTTACAATAAGTGCTAAAGGTGATTGTCTTTAGAGCACTACTCTAACAAACTTCCATTTGAACTAAAGTCAATCGCCTTGATATCTGATACCATAAATGTGTACATATGACACAAAACTCTTTTGGGAAATAGGCTTAGTCAACAGATCAACTATATTCTAATCGATGGGAACTCTCTCTATCTTGAAATCATTTCTACCAATGATTTCTCTAATTAAATGGTAACGCCTGTGTACACGTTTGGACTTCTTATGAGACCTCAGTTCCTTTGCCTGCGCTATAGCCTCATTGTTGTCACACAATACAGCTGCATTGAGTCAGCAATCCTTGGAACCACACCAAGTTCCATGATGAACTTCTTCATCCAAACCACCTCCGCCTTTGTCGTCGAATCTGCAATCGTCTTTTATTTGAAACTTTTCTAACTGATTGCACCACCATTTAGTGTGAATACATATTCGGATTGGCATCTGGAGTCATCCCTATCGGATTGGAAACTAGCATCAATATACCTGCTTCCCACAAGATCACCTTCTCTATATACCAAGAATACATCCTTAGTTCTTCTTAAGTACTTAAGGATATTCTTGACATCCACCCAATGACCCTCACCAGGGTCCGACTGGTATCTTCTTGTAAACTTAGAGCATACGATACATCGGATCTAGTATATAACATAACGTACATGATTGATCCTATAGCCCAAGCATAAAGAATGAAACTCATACGAGTCCTCTCATCTGGTGTCTTTGGACGCATAGATTTAGAGAGTGTAATCCTATGTACCATGGGAAGATAAACTCTCTTGAATTGCTCTAAACTAAACCTCTTTAACATCTTGTCTATGTATGTAGACTAAGAAAGACCAAGCAACCTCTTATATCTATCTCTATAGATCCTTATCCCTAAAATATAAGTTGCTTCTCTAAGATCTTTCATAGAGAAGTTCTTAGCTAACCAAATTTTGACTAATTGCAAAGTAGAGATATCGTTTCCTATTAGTAATATGTCATCTACATATAGTACAAGGAACACAATTACACTCCCACTAACCTTCTTATACACACACGACTCATCTAGATTTTGTAAGAAACCAAATTGTTTGATTGTCTCATCAAATCAAATATTCCAACTCCTGAATGCTTGCTTCATTCTGTAAATGGATTTTTGAATCTTGTATACCTTTTCTCCATTTATGGATATAAAACCATCAGGTTGTGTTATATACACATCCTCAATTAAGTTTCCATTAAGGAAAGTCATCTTGACATCCATTTGCCATATCTTATAATCATAATGAGCGACAATGGCTAGGAGTATTCTAATGGATTTAAACATAGCTACCGGGCTAAACATTTTGTCATAATTAGCTCCTTGCCTTTGACGATAACCTTTAACTACAAGCCTAGCTTTATGGGTAACTACATTACCCTCCATGTCAATTTTCTTCTTGAAAACCCATTTGCACCCTATGGGTTTTATCCCTTCCGGTGGGTCAACCAAAGTCCATACTTAGTTTTCATACATGGAATCTATTTCGGATTTCATAGCTTGAAGCCATTTGTCAAATTTTGAACTCTTCAGAATCTCTTCATAGGTAGTAGGCTCATCATTTTCTAACACCAATACGTCGTTAAGTTCACTTATAAAAAATTTGTATCTCTCGAGAACATAACCTATCTTACCTAACCTACAAACTTTTTGTGTGTCACAAGGTTGAACTATTATTTCATCTTCATGAACAATAGTCTCGGGTTCAAGCAGTTGATCTGCATCTATTTGAGTATTTTGAACTTTCACAAGTTTAATTTAGCTCCTACTGTGTTTTCTTAGAAGAAACTTTTTCTCTAAAAAGATAAAATGTTTTGAAACAAGCACTTTTTGTTTTGAAAAATGGTAGAATTGATATCTTATAGTTTCGATAGGATATCTTACAAATAGATACTTATCAGATTTAGCTTCATGCTTATTTGACTGAATTTGCTTCACATAAGCAGGACAACCCTAAACTTTCATATAAGAAAGATAGGGTTTCTTGTTAGTCCATAACTCATATGGAGTAACTTTAACTGACTTGGATGAGACTCTGTTTAATACATAAATAGAAGTTTCGAGTGCATATCCCCAAAAGGTTTTTGGTAAATCTGCTAAACCCATCACAGACCTCACCATGTTTAATGAGGTTCGGTTTCTCCTCTCAGCCACACCATTGTATTGTGGCATGTAAGGTGGAGTCCACTAGGACAATATTCCATTATCTCTAAGATAATCCAAAAACTCTTGGCTGAAGTATTCACCACCTCGATCCCATCGAAGTGATTTAATACTTCTCCCAAGTTGTTTCTCAACTTCATTTCTAAATTCGTTGAACCTTTCAAAGGCTTCAGACTTGTATCTGATAAGATGCACATACCTATATCAAGAATGATCATTGATAAAGATAATGAGGTATACGAAACCACCTTTGGCATGTATGGACATCGGACCATAGACATTAGTATGTATTAGGTCTAAAAGTCCACTAGCTCGTTCACCTTTTCCCTTAAAAGGTAACTTAGTCATCTTGCCTAATAAGCAAGATTCGTATGTGTCATATGATTCATAATCAAATAACCCTAAACTACCACACTTGTGTAGTTTAGACATGCATCTCTCACTTATATGGCCAAGGCGACAATGCCATAAGTAAGACGATTTCACATTATCTCGTTTTATTCTTTTGTTATTGTTGATATTTAGAACCAGATTAGACATATCCAATATATATATACCATTGCACAATGTACCCAAAGCATATAACATTCCATTCAAATAAATTGAACAACCATTGTCATTGAAATTTAAATGGAATCCATCTTTAAGATTAGAAACAGACATTACATTTTTAGTTAAAGTAGGTAAATAAACACAATTGTCCAATTCTAATACAAGCCCATTAGGGAGTGTTAATGCATATGTGCTTACAGCTAATGCAGCAACTCTTGCTCCGTTGCCCACTCACAGGTCTTACTCTCCCTTGTTGAGTTGTTTACTGTTCTTGAGGCCCTATATGTCAGTACAAATGTGTGAGCCACAATCGGTATCTAATACCCATATGTTGTTATTAGAAACAATATGAATATCAATAACATAAATACCTGAAGTAGATGGAGCATTAGATGTCTTCTTCTGCTTCAAGGACTCTAGATAGGCCTTGTAGTTTCTCTTCTAGTAGCCATCTTTGCCACAGTGGAAGCAAGTTCCCTTCGAGGCAGTCTTCTTTGCTTTCTTGACACCTCCCTTAGGCCCTGCAGACTTCTTCTTTTAGCTCTTTTTCTTTGAACCAGAAGAGTCCACTAGCATCACAACCTTGTCCTTGTGGATAGATGACTCAACTATCTTGAGCATGTTGTTTAGCTGGGGAATTGTGTTGGATATAATGTTCATCCAATAGTTAAGTACAAATTGTGAGTAACTATTGATTAAAACCGTCAGAATTAAGTCAATACTTGCTCATCAAAGAGATCCCTAAGATGATAGACTATAGTCTGAGCATCCATGGCCTCGTGCTGCTTTTGCAGCTTCGGTGACATAGTGGCTAGCATAATACAACTAACTATCGCGCTATTATCGAGATGCTTTCTATATGCCCTCTGTTCATCATTAGAAGCATAAGTAGTAGGGGGATCGGGAAGTGATTCTTCTAAGATATAACCAAGATTCTCGGACTTGAGAACTATTCTCAAGTTCTTGAGCTAGTCAAGGAAGTTTGGTCCAGTCAACTTGTTAGCTTCTATCAATGATCCTAAATTCACACTAGTACTCATGGTGTCGAATCGGGTAATAGCAACCTTTCGTCAAAAAGAGGAAAATTAGAACGTACTTAAATGCATGTCTACAAGGACTTTAATAACACGCATTATGACTCCCACTATTTTTCACGAATTTATAACCCTCAATATAAATCCGAGAGAACTCGTAAAGAAATCTCCTAATGCGTCGATATTAAATATCCCTAAGAATGACCTTGGGTTTACCTAATAAGTCACCTTAGTTCAACCGATAAGTATCGATCATACCAATTTCATCTCCAATGCAACTATCAAATCTAGTGCTATCAATTATTGATGTGTGCATACTCATTGGGCTATCAACTTTTGACATGTTTAGATCTAATGTACACCAACCAACTTCGCCTTTGTCCACATTGATCTTGGGTTTTCCCAATAAACCAACACTCCTAGTTAGAACAGACCCATTAATCAGGAAATCTTATTTCCATAGTTTGAACATATCTGTGTAAAGCGGGCTTGGGTTTGCCCAACAACCTTAACTTTAAAAGGACTCTGGTTTTTTCCATATTAAAGGAAGACGTTAATTTTAATATTCTAAGTGAGGGTTTTGACTAAGGTCTCATCTAACATAGATGGTCTTATACATATAACTCATATATATATATATATAGTTACTATAACTACATGGCATGATATGGCTAGTCCAAAAATTACACCGAAATTTCAGAAAAACAATTTCTAAAATTCTCCAAAAATTCAAAAACCACAATGCCCCTCTCCAACTCAATTTTTCATACCCATAAATCACATAAATTTTCAATCACATTCCTTAACGCTTATACCGGGAAATGTCATAAATGCATATACAGTCATTTTTCATGTGCAAAATTTACTATTCATAAGTATGTGGATGCTAGATTATGCGTGAGCATGTAAAGGCAATTTCTAACGCTCATTAGCCCCCCAAAATTACTATTCTACCCTCCCCACCGGTGATGGGATGTTACATTACACATGTCATCAGACCTTAGTCTAGCATTCAACATTTAAGTTGAGTATCACTTATTTATTCCAGCTCACATTCAATGAGCACTTTTATTATTATTCATGCATTTATCAAACTCCTCAAATATTCAATTTTCAGAATCAAATCAATCACATTTCATAATCATTCAATCAGTAATACATAAACGAAATAATCAGAAAAGTAAGACCATCTAGGTTGACTCACAATATGCTCCAAATTAGCATTAGCTTCTATGATCTGGAAACATCTAAATGTAGAAGTTTATCCTGCACATCAAAATTATTGAACACATACATTGCATGCACATTATTAATTGCACAATCACATAAACATTCAGTTTTACACATATGTATATGTGTAATGTATAATGCATGCTCAATGACAATCCCAGATATTTTTCCATTATTCTCATCACATTATGAATCATATATCAAAACTCACCTAAGTATTATTTGTACTTAGGTTTACACCTCACTAAAACCATTATAATCAAAATTCACAACTCATTTGGTCAATTTAGATTTTTCCTGAAGCATACTTTCGGGTCAACTTTGCATGTTCTTTTTAGCCAAGAAAATAGAGTAATTTAAGAACACTTTATTCTAGAAAAATTTTCTCCTATCTCTTGAGTTTATAATGACACCAAAATCATTCAATTTGGTTCAATATTCCAAAAGTTATACTCCAAATAATTTGGACTATTCTTAAACTATAATAGTATTCTGTACAGAAATTCAAGTCAGATTCTGGAATTTTAGAGACATAATTGAAATTAGATTTCTACAGAGACATTATAGTCCTATGACTCTAGTTTAATCTAAATTAAGAATCATTCCATTTTGATATTTATAGATCAATAAATTGCCAAAATACCGAAGCATGTTTAATGAAAATACTCCATTCATCAATTTCTAGAATTGTTCAGCATTTTCGTCTCAAATTTATCACTCAATCTCTCCCAAATGATTTTAGAAGATCATAATTTTTTTTGTGCGTTCCCCAATTTCATTTCACCATTTCAACTCCCATTCAGCTCAAAACATTCTTAAACAAATTGAAAATCATAACTAACACCAAATATCAAAAACTAGAAAATTCTCCATGCATGTTCTTCATTTCCTGCACTTCATTTTGCTGCATTTTGTTCATCTTCTTCTTTTCTTTTTCTCAATCTAACATTTCTAATTTATATCTACCCCATTTTGGAATTCAATTTAATTCAGTTCATCCAGAAACAAAGCCAAAATCCCATATTAAAACTCAAACATTAAAACAGAAAAATTCAAAGAGAATAAAGTTGTGCAGGAAAGTTAGCCGTGGCAACGCTAGGAGTTGGCCGTGGTGAAAGTGTCCCAAGAGGAATCCTCATAAAATCCTACAAGTTGCTCACAGCAAACCAATAAGTTGGCTATGGAGAACTTTCACAGAAAGAAACAAAGATAGGAATCCTAGTAAAATCTTGCAAGTTGGCTACAGCGAACCAAGGAGTTGGATGCGACGAACTTTCACAGAAAGCATAATTAGTGAACATGTTACTGCTACATTTTTCAGCATTTATCTTTCAATTTTCCAGATTTTACACCTAACACAACTTGTTCAAAGATAATTTTTTCTACTTCATTTACTCTTCATTCTCAACTTCATTTTAACTCAATATCATTCACAATTTTCTACACTCATCCTAACACCATTATGATGATCAGTCTACCTAAAAAATATATCTATAACAATATACAAATTATTACTCATCATACATATCCAGAAACAAGACATTTACTTAAACTTTTCATCACTCACATTCATCATACACGAAACATCATTTTATGTCATTTAACCTCTAACTATCATCATAAAGGCTTCATTTAACATTACCTATTACCCACAAAGATTAATAAGCTACTTACTTGATTTAGCTCCAAATCCTCAAAAATAACACTTAGCCCTAGCTCCCAAGCATCACACGATCTTCATCTTGAAGGTGGATAGGCTAGGTTTTTTCTTATGGCAATTAGAAGAAACAAAAAAATGGAAGTAATAATTGATAGATGGAAGCCAGGTGTAACATTGATGAGGTGAGAGTGAGTGAAGAAACGAAAATGGAGAAGAAGAAGAAAAGAAAGCCATGAAGAAGATGAAGAAAGAAAGAATAAAAACACTTAACTTGGTCTTTCAATTGAAAGAAACGTGAGAGAGAGCAGTGGTAAGTGGTAGTGACACTTGTCACTGCCATTTGTCACCTTCTTATGGTCCCATGTGGAACCTTATTAAAAACTAGTTTATTTATCTCCAATTTCTAATCCAATTGTCTCTAAATTTTTAATGACACTTTTTATTAAATCCCAAATTAATTTATCAAAATTTCCATTTCCATTAGATAGTAAATTCTACTACCATTTATCAATTGTCTTGCTACTCGACATTTTTCCTAGTCCAAAAATACCCCAAAAATTTCAGAATTTTCCTAAATTTTCACCAAATATTCTAGATCAATTTATATATTCTCCAAATCTATTTTCAACACATAAAAACCAAAATTCTCAAAAAATCACATTTATAACTCAGTTATACTCGGAATATGTCAGTGAATGCATGTGCAATTATTTTAATGTGAATAAGTTCAATATTCATGTGTATGTGCAAATCATAGAATACATGAGCATGAAATGCATTTTCTTCTAATCTCTCATTGCTATTTTCTCAATTACTGAAATATAGGGCTCTAACCCTTAGTATGAGAATAGGATGTTACATAGATGATCTTAGGGTTGATTACTCTCTCTCGAGTTATAGCCGTTAACCCTAAATTATAAACCATAACCAATTATGAAAATTGCAATCTCTCAATTAACAACCTATCCAGAACCCTAATTAGTTCTAAAGTTGTCCAATAAACTATCAAGAACTTATGCAAGATCTCTCTTCATATAATTACTAATTTGATTTAATTCTTGTTCTATTAAATCATCTAACTTCGTTTAGTCCAATTTAATTATTTTTCATTCGATTCACCCTCTTAGTTTATTACTTAATTATACAATCAAAAAATTTAATCACAATAAATCCAATAAACATAAAATAATACGATTTCATTAAATCAAGAATAAAACTTCGAAGGTGAGTTTAGAACGTCATTAACATTTAGATCTTATCATCAACTATTAAATTCAATTATTTATACCGATAAAACTAAAAAATATAAGAAATATAATCGAAATGGAGGAGAGGAGGTAGCAACGTCGGGAAACCTCCTGATCTAGGAAGTATGTCGAATCAGCTTCTTCTCCTCTTCTCTCTTTTAATCTCTCGACGAATTCTCTCTAGGGTTTCTCAAAAGTGACTGATGCAAAAGATTTCTCTGTCTCTTTGTCTTGTTATTTAAATATCCTTTATGTTTTGAGCAACCCTAGGATTTTTTTAGGGCTCGAAAGGTCCCAAAAATCTCCTAAAACTTGACATTTTTGAGTGTCTACGCATCTGCTCAATGCAGGCTATGATCGTGGACCACATTAGAGCCTTTTGCAATGACCGTGGCATGTAGGCCATGATTGTGGGCCATGTCTTGGGCTTCTGTCATGATTGTGGCATATAATTCACGATCGTGGGCTAACTCCAGTACTTCTATCACAATTGTGGCCTGTTGTGCCATGATCGTGGGCCGTTATTTAGGCCTGAATGTCTCCGAAACTTCTTCATTCTTTGATTTTGACCCTGAAATACTAACAAACACATCAAGGTACCTTAAAAATATAATACTTAAGCTCAAAGACTTGTACTAACCCATAAAAATACTTAAACACAAATAATTAACATACTAACACAATTCTAACCTAAACACATACTAAACGATTGAATTAACAATTAAATACATATCAAACTAGGCCCTAAAGCATGATGCAAATTACACTTATCAACATCCCTAAACTTAAATGTTTTCTTGTCCTCAATCAATCAGAACAACGCACACACAAAATCACAAAGCACATAATGCAATAATGACATAATGACTTTAACTTCATGAAATAGATTTAACTTTGAACACAGTCCTTGAAGTTATTTCAAATCATTAACATGTAAAATTCACATCTAGGAGCTCTGGACTAAACATACATATTAATCAAAACTTAAATGTCAAGTTAATCACCCTTTTCAATTGTACGCACACATTAATAATTCTTTGGTCATTCAAACTCTGTAACTACTCCTAAGTACATGTTCATGAAAAGTTAAGATACTTACAAGTTTTGTAGGTTTTATTAGAGAAAACATTTTTAATTTTTTAATTAATTTCTTTTAAACATGGACCTAGTCTTTTGCTCGGAGGCAAACATAGGTGATGAATGTTAATCCGATTACTTGACTAAGTCGTGCTTTTTTATTATGCTGCTTAGTAAAAAGATCATTATGGCCTTTTGACATGAAGGTACACATTTGTGACGCATGTCGATCTGGTTACTCAACTACATCACATTCTCAACTGGCTACTAGCTCTATTTATAACCAAAAGCCCCGCAGAATAGTTATTTATTTAAAATTTTAAAACTAACCAACATTTTTTATTGCCTACTTTGTTGCTTAAGCTACTGGTTTTTATGGAAAAAAATACTACCAGAGCTATTTTAGTCGAAAGGCCTAAAATTATGAATGAATATGACAATTTAGAGGGTGACAGACTCATACTAAATCCTAATTAACTTGCATATTTAGCCAACCCAATTCATTAATTTTGCGAGTTAATGACTCTTCACTACCTAATAGACTATATTCAAAATTAAATTAATTTCAATGTATCTAAGCCATTGACACATTCGAACAATACACAAAATGCAACCTAATAAATTATTATACAATATGCAAAATTCATATTCAAAGCAAAACACATAACCCTCCCTACACTTGAACAACATATTGTCCTCGACGTGAGGAGGAGGCAAACAAACATGTATGGCACGAAGAAACATAAATTAAAGTAAAAAAATAAAATAAAGAATGAATTTAAAAAGAAAAGGGTTAGCAACAAAGTCTCGCGGTGATGGAGGCAGGGATGGTGTTGGAGGTGGCAGTTGGACGCCTTGAGCTTATTGTCTTATCTTGGAATTGCTTAAAGAGAGTGAGAGAAGTAGTGATCCTAGATCAATTCAAATGAATAAAGTTTTATTGAAAGTTCAAAACAATGATAACTAAACCTCCCAATTTCAATTGAATTACTAAACATGTTAATTTATGGTCATTAGCTTGACCTTACATTCATGGAGGTGTCTTAACTGTTCAAACAAAAGGAAATCACTTCCTTGTCCTTGGGAATTGCTCCTACGAGATATAGCTTACAATGATGCCTGTTGACCTTGAAAGTTTCCTTGTTAACATTTTCCAGTTTGAGGGCTCTATGATTGAAGACTTGAATGATTGTAAAAGGTCTAGTCCATCGAGATTTTAACTTCTTCAACCATGAATTATATAACAGAACTACATCTCCTACTTTAAATTCCATTTATTTAAGACGAGAATCATTCCATTTCTTTACCTTTTCGTTGTAGAATTTTGTGTTTTCATACGCATTATAATGAAACTCCTCAAGTTCGTCTAGTTACAAAAGTCGTTTTTCACCTACTTGCTTCCAATCAAAATTTAACACTTTTATCACCCAGTATGCCCTATTTTCTAGTTCTACCAGTAAATGACAAGGTTTTTTGTATACAAGCCTATAAAGAGTTGTTCCAATAGGTGTTTTGAAAGCATCCTATAAGCCCGTAAGGCATTGTCTAAATTTATTGCCTAATTCTTCCTAGATTTGTTCACCGTCTTTTCTAAAATTTGTTTCAATTCTCGGTTGACAACTTCCACTTGGCCACTAATTTGTGGATGGTAAGGTGTAGCAATACAGTGGTGCACTCTATATCTTTTTAAAAGGGCATCAAAAGATCTGTTGCAAAAATTTGTACCTTTATCACTTATTATCGTATGCGGCACTCCAAACTGATTGAATAACCATTTAATGAACTTTTGCATTGCCTTTCCATCATTGGTTGGAGATGTCATTGCTTTAGCCCAACACGAAACATAATTAACTCCCACTAAAATGTATATACTTTCATTGAATATGGGAAAGGACTCATAAAGTTGATGCCCTATACATCGAAGACGTCCACTTCTGAAATGTTGGATAAAGACATCTCATCTCTTTTGGAGATATTACCTATTCTCTAGCAACGAACATATTGTGACATGAAAGTTTGAGCATCCTTAAAAAATTTTGACCAATAAAATCCACTCTTGAGTATCTGAGTTGCTGATTTGTTTACTCGATAATGTCCAACATATTGACCTTTATGACATTGCTTCAAGACGTTTAACATTTCCTCCTCTAGAACACATCGTCGTATTAACCCATCAGCACATGCTCTATATAAAATTGGCTCATCCTATAGACATTTGTTACAATCATGTAGGAATCTTTTTCTTTATTGGTAAGATAGATCAGAAGGAAATTTACCATTGGAAACATAATTCACGATATCAGTGAACTATGGTGTAGATAAACTCCCAAGTAGCATCAAGGTTTCATCGAGGAAATTTTCATTAATATCTTCATTTGGCTTGCATTCCCCTCCTTCTAGTCTGGATAATTGGTCTACAACTACATTTTCTGCTCCCTTCTTATCTCTCACTTCTATATCAAATTTTTGTAAAAGTAACACCCATCTAATGAACTTTGGTTTTGCATCCTTTTTGTTAAAAAGGTATCTTAATATCGTGTGATCAGTGAATATCATTATCTTTGCTCCCAAAAGGTATTGTCAAAATTTATCACATGTTTACACTACTACGAGTAATTCCTTCTCTGTGGTTTTGTAATTAAGTTGCGGTCTTGCAAGTGTCTTGCTTGTATAGTAGATTGCATGCAACCGTTTATCTTTCCTTTAGCCCAATACACAACCTATAGCTTGGTCATTTGCATCAGACATGTCCTTAAATGGAAGTGTCTAGTCCAGCGGTCATAGAATTGGTGCTGATATTAATGCTTCCTTGAGTTTGCTAAAGGTAGGCATACACTTGTCATCAAACAGAAAAGGCACATCCTAAACTAACAAGTTCGTTAAAGGTCTTGCAAGTTGTGAGAATTCTTTGATAGTGTGAGATTTTATGCCCTAACACTATCCCCTCTTACACCATAAAATGACATTTCTCCCAATTCAACACCAAGTGTGATTCTTCATATCTTTGAAGAACTTTGTCCAGATTAGTTAAACACATTTCAAAAGAGTCTCAAAAAACTGGAAAATCATCTATGAACACCCCTATTATATCTTCGATCATATTAAAGAAGATAGACATCATATATCTTTGAAATGTAGCCGGTGCATTGCATAATCCGAAAGGCATCCATCTGTACACAAAAGTTCCATAAAGGCAGGTGAATGTGATCTTTTCTTGATCATCAAGGTATATGAAAATCTGATTATATCCTGAATATCTATCTAAGAACCAATAAAATGATAACCATCCACCCTTTCTATCATCTGCTCTATGAACATTAGAAAAAAATGATCTTTCTTAGTAACAAAGTTGAGTTTGCGATAGTCTATGTATACTCTCCATCTGTGACTGTTCTTGTTAAAATTACTTCTCCACTCTCACTTTCTATTATCGTCATTCCACCTTTTTTAGGTACAAATTGTACTAGTCTGACTCATTCACTAGAGATGAGATAAATTATCCTTACATCTAAGAGTTTGATTATTTCTTTTTTAACCACCTCCTTCCTATTAGGGCTCAACCTTCATTGGTGCTCCCTCACCATCCTGCATTGTTTCTTGAGGTTTATTCGGCGTATGCAAACATTTGGTCTTATACCTCAAGTGTCAGAAATTTGCCATCCGATGGATTTTGTTCATTTTCTCATAATTGATACCACCTTACTTTCTTATTTCTCATCAAATTGATTTGAGATGATTATCATCCCTTAGAAAGGTGTATCTGAGATGTACAAGTAAAGGTTTAAGCTCTAATGTGGGTGGGTTTTTTTGTGGATGGTGACTTCAGTTAGGACTAATTTATCTTGATGCATTTGAATATCCAACTCCTCCATCTCATCATCTCCTTTAGACTCAAGTTTCTCATATCCATTATTTGTCTCTATTGCCATTGACTATACTTTAGCGATGCAACTCTCAACCTGTTCTTGTAACTTTTGATCCATAATTTCAACCTTCATGCACGCGCTGCTTGTTGTTAGGTTCTTTAAAGCCTTATTCATATTGAATTTGATATGATCTTTGCCTATTCGAAATGTTAATTTCCCTTTGTGAACATCAATTATGGCTTTCCCTGTATTCATAAACAGTCAACTAAGGATCAGTGGACAGTTCTTATCTTCTTTAAAATTGAGAACCATAAAATCTATAGGAATAATAAACTTTTCTACTTGCATCAGAATGTCTTCCACTATTCCAAACGGTATTTTAATAGATTTATTAGCCAACTAAATTAATATCGATGTCGACTTGACCTCACCCAGCCCCATCTTCTTGAATATTGATAAAGACATAAGATTAATACTTGCACTTAAGTCGCACAAGTACTTTGTGAATTCAAATTTACTAACGAAACAGGATATTATGAAACTCCACGGATCTTTCAATTTGGATGGCATATGACTAGTGGCTATGGAACTACAAATTCTAGTTAGAGCTACCGTCTGATTATATAGTATGCTTCTTTAATAATATTTCCTTCAAAAAGTTCACGTATTTAGGCATGTGTTCTAAAGCCTTTATAAATGAGAGACTTATTTGTAACATCTTCAATTTTTTAACAAATTTAGCAAATTATGCATCTAGCTTCTTCTTTTGTAATCGTTGAGGGAAAGGAATTTTGGGTGGATATGGTGGAGGAGTGACATAAGGAGGGTATTTGCTTATATTCACTTCTTTCTCCTTGTCTTAATCTTTCTTAATTGGAGGTACGAGCTCTTATATTGTCCTTGTGGGTATATCAAGTTCCTTCCTACTTCTAAGTGTAACAGACTTTAATTGTTCCCTTAATTTTGTTCCTGAAGTACTAGGAAGAATTCCCTTAATTTGTGTAAAGAAAGCATTTGACAATTGGTTGTGGATTGAAGAGGCATGGTTCTTTGTTACTTGTTCAAATCTGCCTTCCAAAATCTTTTGTGCATTATCAAGGTTCCAAGCTTGTCTAAAATTGTTCCAACTTGGATTCCATTGAGTTTGGTTTATCTTGTTGGAAGCTTGTTGTCGTTAAGGTCTGAACTATCCTTTAGTATTGTTTGTCCATGAAAAGTTAGGGTGATTCTTTCACTCAGGGTTGTATGTATTGGAGTAGGGATTGTTTCCCCTACTCATCCATACTAAGCTCCCATATAATTCATTTGCTCTGGATCACTTTCCTTTATCAAGAAACAGTCCACCATATCATGTTCCATCTGTCCACAAAGTTCACACTTAAGTTACATGGCTTTTATTGAAGATGATGATAAAACCTTCATATTGTTAAGTCGTCAAGTCAAGTTATCAATTTTCTCTTGCATCTCTGTCATTTGACCAACAGCTACAATTCCTTTTTATTCTCAGAAAGTAGTGGTTTGTCTACTCTGCTCGTTTGTCTATAGACAGCTATTACTTGCCATCTCCTCTATCAACTCTTCTGCTTCATCTACCATCTTTCTCATCAATGATCCTCCTGAAGTTGTGTCAATTATGCCTCTTGTATGTAGGGTTACTCCATTATAGAATGTTTACAATAAGAATTCCTTGGGTAAGTTATAGTGTGGACATTTCCGTTACAAATCCTTGTATCTTTCCATGCTTAATAGATCAATTCCCCATCACTTTATTGAAAATTGGTAATCGCTTTGATAATCTTTATGGTCTTGGTTAGGGGGAAATACTTGTCTAAAAAGGCGTGAACTAGTTAATCCCACGTTGTGACATTGGTTGGGTTGAGAGAATGATACCAAGCCTTTGCTCTATCTCTAAGGGTAAAAGGAAAGAGCTTAATTCTTACTGCATCTTTCGACATCTGATGGTACCAAAAGGTATCATATATTTCAAGGAAGTTCACTATATGTGCATTGGGATCTTCATTCGTTAGTCCATAGAACTGCACGTTCTGTTGAAGCATGTTTAGGAGGGCTGGTTTATTTCAAAAGGTGCTACTTGTATGGGTGGCCTAGCTACTCCTTGGTTAGCCATATTAAACCCTGGTCTCATGAAATCTATAAGGGTTCGTTGTTAACATCCTTGGTTTGTTTTGTGGTCTGAATCTTGCCGAAATTCCTCAGCCATTATTGCTTTTGCGATTTCGTCTTCTTCTTCATGTCGAGATTTCCTAATGGATTGTTCTGATCAAGTGATGTCTAACTCTAAGGTTACAGTTGCATGATTTGATCTTCTTGTGACCTTGTGTTCGCGTAAGAGCACAATTTCATAAATAAAAAGAAAGAAAGAACATAAAACAAAACTAACTAAAACACCTTAAATTAAATAATTAAACTAATCACCTCCCCCGACAACGATGCCAAAAACTTGATCGGATGTTTGATGCATGTAAGTTTTAATAATACCCTCATTAATCTGCAAGTGTATGGTTCGTTAGCATAGTACCTACAGTGTCGATCCCACGAGGAGGGATAATCTAATTCTAAAATTTGAGGCTAGAACAATTTGCAAAAATTCAAAATATAAATTGAGAATTCAATTCAATCAATCAAATTAAATCAGAAATCAATCATTAAAATATTAACAATTCAGCAATTGCAACACACACCCAAGAATTAACCTAAGGGAATTACTAATTGAGAGAAGAGAATTTTACCTATCTTTAATACTAACCTGATTAATTATGAATTACCAGATTATTAGTTCTAGATGATCTTAGGGTTGATTACTCTCTCTTGAGTTATAACTATTAACCCTAAATTATAAACCCTAATCAGATTATGAAAATTGCAATCTCTCGATTAACAGCCTAACTAAAAACCTTAATTAGATTTAAAGTTATCCAATAAACTATCGGGAACCTATGCAAGATCTCTCTTTGCATAATTACCGATTTAATTTAATTATTGTTCTATTAAATCACCTAACTCTCGTTAGCCCAATTTAATTATTTTTGCGTTTGATTCACTCTCTAAGTTTATTACTGAATTGTGAAATCAAAGAATTTAATCACAATAAATCTAATAAACAAAAAAACAATCAGATTTCATTAAATCAAGAATAAAACTCTGAAGGTGAGTTTAGAACATCCTCAACATTTAGATTCTATCATTAACTATTCAATCCAATCCTACATAATGATAAAACTAAAAATAAATAGGAAATACAATAGAAATGGAGGACGGGAGGCAACAATATCGGGAAACCTCTTGATCTGGGAAGTACATCAAATTGGCTTCTTCTTCTCTTCTCTCATCCTTCTTCTCTTAATCTCTCAATGAATTCTTTCTAGGGTTTCTCAAAAATGGCTGATGCAAAAGCTTCCTCTACCTTTTTGTCTTGTTCATTAAATATCCTTTGTATTTTGAGCAGCCCTAGGATTTTTTCGGGGTCTGAAAGGTCTGAAAATCCCTCAAAACTTGACATTTTTAAGTGTCTGCATGTCTGCCCGATGTAGGACACGATCATGGGCGATATTCAAGTCTTCTGCCACCATCGTGGGCCGTATCCTGGGCTTCAGTCACAATCGTGGCATATAAGCCACGATCATAGGCCAACTCTAGTACTTCTATCATGATTACGGCCTGTTGTGCCATGATCATGGGGCGTTGTTTCAGCCCAAATGTCTCCAAAATTTCTTCATTCTTCAATGTTGACCCTGAACACTAATGAACACATCAAGGTACCTTAAAAACATAATATTTAAGCTTAAAGACTTATACTAATCCATAAAAACATGTAAACACAAATAATAACAAACTAACACAATTCTAACCTAAACACATGCTTAATGATTAAATTAACAATTAAATACATATCAAACTAAGCCCTAAAACATTATGCAAATTACATTTATCAACATCCCCACACTTAAATGTTTGCTTATTCTCAAGCAATCAAAACAACAAACACACAAAGCACACAATGCAATAATGTGACAATGATTTCAACTTTATGAAATAAATTTAACTTTAAACATAATCATTAAAGTTATTTCAAATCATTAACATGCAAAATCTGCATTTAGGAGCTCTAGACTAAACATACATATTGTTCAAATCTCAAATGTCAAGTTACTCACCCTTTTCAATTGTACACACACATTAATAATTATTTGGCTATTCAAACTCTATAATTGCTCCTAAGTATGTCTTTTACTAGAAGGCAATCATGGGTGATGAATGTCGATTTGGTTAATTTACTAAGTTATGTTTTTTATTAGGCTGCTTGGTTAAAACATCATTATAGCCTTTTGAAGCGGAGGCACACATTTATGATGCATATCGATCCGGTTACTTAAATACTTCACGTTCTCAACTAGCTACTAACTCTATTCATAACTCGAAGGCAAGTGGAATAGTTATTTATTTAAAATTTTAAAATTAACCAACATTTTTTATTGCCTACCTTATTTCTTAAGCTATAAAAAAATACTACCAGAGTTACAATAGACGAAAGGCCAAAAATTATGAATGAATGTGACAATTTAGGGGGTGACAAACTCACACTAAATCGTAATTAACTTGCATATTTAGCCAACCCAATTCACTAATTTTGTGAGCTAATGACTCTTCACAACCTAATAGACTATGTTCAAAATTAAATCAATTTCAATCCATCTAAGCCATTGACAATTTCAAACAATATACAAAATGCAACCCAACAAACTATCATACAATATGCAAAATTCACATTCAAAGCAAAACACATAACTCTCCCCATACTTGAACAACATATTGTCCTTAATGTGAGAAGGAGGCAAACAAACACACATGGCATAAAGAACTATAATTTAAATTAGAAACAAAAATAAAATAAAGACTGTTAGAAAAAAAGCCTAATGGTGATGGAGGTAGGGATGGTTTTAGAGGTGGCAATTGGACGCCTTGAGCATATTGTCTTATCTTGGAATTGCTTAAAGAGAGTTAGAGAACTAGTGATCTGAAATCAATTCAAATTACTAAAGTTTTATTGAAATTTCAAAACAATGCTAACTAAACCTAACAATTTCAATTAAACTACTAAACATGCTAATTTATGGTCATTAGCTTGACCTTACATCTATGGAGGTCTCTTTGTTTTAACATAAGGAAATCACTTCCTTGTCCTTGAGAATTACTCCTCTGAGATATAGCTTGCAACAATGCCAATTGACCTTGAAATTTTCCTTGTTAGCATTTTCCAGTTTGAGGGTTCCATGATCGAAGACTTGAATGATCGTAAAAGGTCCACTCCATTGAGATTTTAACTTTCCTAGAAACAGCTTCAACCTTGAATTATATAGTAGAACTGCATCTCCTACGTTAAATTCCTTTTGTTTAAGATGATAATCGTGTCATTTCTTTACCTCTTCCTTGTAGAGTTTCGCATTTTCGTATGCATTGTAACGAAACTCCTCCAGTTCATAGGCCAAATTTGAGCCTTTTGTCATAATCATAGCATGCAGGCCATAATCGTGGGCCATATCCTGGGCTTTTATCAAATTGGTTATTGTTAGTGTACTAACCCATATAAACACTTAAACACATAAAAACTTATAAAACATAATATTTAAGCTCAAAATTCTAACTTAATTAACAAAACAACACAATTCTAATTAAACACATACTAAACGATTGAATTAACAATTAAATACATATCAAATTAAATCCTAAAATATGATGCAAATTACACTTATCACAAAGCTAAGATTATTCCTAAGAAAAACAAAAATGAAATAGAAGAGGTCATTTCTAAATCAAACTCATTTGTTTTTCAAAGGGTTGTGTTTAAGATATGAGAACCACTATTGAAGGCCCTCATCTGATTGATTGGAGATGACATAATAATTAGATTTTGAGTGTTCCACAAATAACAGTGATTCATAATTTGAAAATTTCAAATGATAAATAAAAGATTTTTGAGCTGTACCTATAACTCAAAATTTTGAATAAATTATCTCAAACTATTAACTACATTGTATATATGTCCAACCTCTAATGGTATTCAGAAAGTAGAGAAAAAGTACTTAACGGTTGAGAGGAAAAGATATGAGTGCTAGTTCTCCTATACTTTTGTCCTATTTATAGAAAAAGACAATAAGGTTTTTTCTCATTAAAATTAATTTTTAATTATAATTAAACTTTAATTCTAATTATTACAATTTAATTTTAAATTTGGTCCAACTTAATTTAAATTATTTTTTAACTACCCTTTTATAACCTATTAAATTTCTAAATATGTTAGCAATAATTATAAACGATACTTTTAATTCATAATTAGAATTAGATAAACTAAAACTTTTAAAATTTATTTTTAATTCTTCAATTAAACCATTTATCACTATGAATTAAGATTGACTTCTAGTAACATGTCATGCCCACCCAAATATTAGGAATGTTAAAATGGTTTGATTCAACATGTTAATGCATGATTATAACATATAATTTAATCCTTTCATTATTCAATATTTTAGTTGGTTGTAGAGTATAGAATTAGTGTCTCTTCTTTTAAATCCAACCATATTTGATATTATTTGTTAGTAATAAGTTTCTAATCAGTATTTGAAAACATCTTTTCAAATCTCTTTTCACTTTGTTCGGAGAATTCCTTAAATCCCATCTAATCATGAACAATAGAATATTATCTCTTATTACTTTAAAGTGACTAATCCTTTATTGAAATACTTGACTATCTCTGTATGATTCATATTATATCTATGTACTAATAACTAAGCTACTATAAATAGACTAGCTTATAAATAGCATCAAAACATAACAACTCTCATGTGAGACAGTTCGTTAATCTCAAGTCTAAGAACTAATTATACAATCATCATACTGAGGGAATCTACAAACATATAAATAACATTTTATTTGGGATCCTCATAATTAGGTTAATTTAATGAACTTATTCTCTAATAAGCAGTTACTGATTTATTTAAGTATCTCCATACTTTAGCTTATAAGATCGACTACTTCGTTTACAAGGAAGAAACAAAACATGTGCTGGTCTTTTTATACTTTATTAAAGTCCAATCTCAATAAAACATTGACTAGGAACAATTTAGGGATAATATGCATATACAATATGAATCTCATAATTCTGATCTCATCATAATTTTAATCTCATTGACTTTATCGTATATATATCCGAATATGTATAAGATAAAGAACACCTTTAAAAACTATGTCACTAAAACTATAATCAATGGATACCAATAATCTTCCACTTGCATTAAGCCAATCACTTAAGCATTTTATACCATATCCCTATATAATAATCATCTTACTATTAGGATATTAGTTTAGTAAAGGAATTTTAAAAGATTCCTTATAGTGAATACTTGCTTAAATCTTACAACTTTTTATAAATCATCATTATAATAAAGTTAAAATGCATAAATACATACTTTAATCTTTAATGAAACCTTAGCTCCTTTTATATACATAATATCTCTAATGTTCTACAGCATATTAATGTTTCAATAATGCAAGGAACTATATCAAGTTCATTAAAGAACTAATTGACCAATGTTATCATTTCTACTAAATAAAAAATGTATTATGGCTTGATTAGCAACAAATACTACATTAGAACATTTCTAATCTCAAAATAATATTGTTCCAAATAAAATACATCTTAATCAGGATTTACTTCTAAAGTTAATATCTATATAACCTTAAACTCAAATATCAACTTATAAATATAATAAAGAAAATTTTAATACTTCATAAGTGTCAAATACTAAACACCTTTAGTATGTTATTTATATACATGGACTAAAATAGGTAAACAACTTCCACATCTATCTCTATAGATCTAATTCTTATTATCAAGTTGTTATCTTTTCATATCCAATAAGAGTTGTTATTAGACTATCATAAATTCAACAATTGGACATATGATTTTTTTACAAGCAATATATCTCTACATACTCCCAATAAAGAATACAACTACACTTCCACTAACCTTCTTGTAGACATGAAAAATCCACAGTCATGTCCACAACATTCACTTTAAATTCATAAAAAAATGGAATGTTTCAACATCTTGTAACCTTTCAAATATAGATCAAATGTATCAATGAAGGCCCTAATTCCATTTGGATCTACTATTATCTAAACTTAAAGTAAAATATATGCTTCAAATAAGCATCTTATCCCAAAATCAATAAATGCTTTAAAGTCTTACCCTTCTATATCTAATATAAAGTCTTGTTAATTTATTTAATTGGACCTATTCAAAGTAAGTTGTTATAATAGGCTTACCTACAAAAAAAAAATTGCATCATACAATATCCAATATTGTACCTTCTTCCTTATGCAAATCAATACTATTGTGGAATTTAGTTATTGAGGTAGTGACTAAAAAATCTAATTCCCTATAGATAACCAAGAAAATTTAAATCTTACCATATCAATCTCATTAAAGTGATTCAACATTCTTAATACTTAACTTCTATTTATGTTTAAGCACTTTAAACTTTTAACATTTTCAAATTAATGTTTAATTTAATATGTATGATCATATCGTATAAACTTATTAGTAAATAAATTGAAATATAAGTAGTCATCCTTTTTTTGAATTGTTATTACTTTCAACACATCACATGTATAAATTAAACAATTCAATACCATCATCCTCTTTTCAGCAACGGTTGATTTGATCATTCTTTAACTTAATAAGTTTCATAAGTTTACTACGATTCATAATCAAAAGGATACATATATCTCTTTATGCAACTTTAGGATCCTCATTATGTTGATTTAACCAATACGACATAAAGGACAATCTCGGTTATCTAACTATCTATTCTTGCCATTTACATTAAGTGTAAGTCTCCTATGATCCAACACATACTAAATATTTATATGAACTTACATCAACTCCTTCTACTAAACCATTTATTTCTTATCATTCCTTGAACATTGTAATAACATTGAATCCAAATTTAGTATCAAATGTTTAAAATCATGAATTAAAAATACAAATGATCTCTATTATATATTGAAAAGAAAAATCATGTAAGATTTTTCTTCTTATGAAAACTATTATCATACCTAAGCCAATGCCTTTAATTCTTAGCTATGTTTATGCTTTTACTAGGCTAAATTAAGTAAAATAATTTTGTCATGATTTTATGCCTTTTATCTCTACTTCATACAATTATTTGTAGTATGCTATCTCAATGTTGACATCCATCTAACATGTTATTGTTAAAGTTTATCAGACATTAATTAACTCAAAATGTCATCACATTTTTTATCTATGTGATATAGATATGTCACTAAAACTTTGTTACCCAATCCTTAATAGAAATTATAACAAAATTACATAATAGATATATAGTTTTCCTTTTTAACTTAAAGAACTCTTCTTAAACCTCATCATATTCCAAGAAATTTGGTTTACTAACAACTTAATATTAACTGCACTAAAAAAAAGTAAATTCTATTCATAACAAAATATAAATTTAAGAAAATTAAATAATTGACTATATGACATGACAACCAAATAAGATTAGGACTTTAATAATTTATTTAGTTATTCTTACTATTTTATTCGAAATAATAGCCTTCATTATTTTTCAAAAAGATTACTTTAATTTCATTAGTAGGCTAAGATCTCATTTAAATTTAGTTGATCTTCAGTCACTTAACAAATCAACTGAACTTAGATTAAGTAAATAACATCTTTATCAATCACATCCCATATAACTCCTAGATTTGTTTTATGATAACTCTTATCAAAATATATCTAATATAGTATTCCTAACCTTGCCTATAAATTCATATGATCATGAGTCACTTATCCATATTGTTCAAATTTAGTTAAACATGACCTATTAATTTAAGATAAAATATATTTAGGTTAAAGGAGCTTAACTCACTCAACAACCTTTACAATAAAAATATCTTTGCTTTTATTCTTAGACAATGGAAGGCAACAATCATATGCTTAACATGTGCATAATATTTTAATGAGAGATTTCAATTTTGACAATGTCATCAAATACACACATTGTATGTAAAATGTCATATATTTTAAACAGGCAAATTTTCATACAAATATAATTAATTATAAACATGAAATATTGTTTGATTCTAATTATCAATATAATCTCCATAATCTAAAATAATATTTTTAACTCTTTAGATAATTAAATTATATTAAACTATTGATTCCTAAATAAATTAAATCTATTTCAAATATAAATTCAATTTGATTTGAAAACATTTTTCAAATTCAATTAAAAAACCATTTCCAATCATCTTGACTAATTTAATGAATTTAATTCAAAACATTTTTCAAAAAATTATTCTTCTTACGTATTATAATTAAAAATTTTAAAAACTTTATAAGTAAAACATTCTAATCCAATTAGAAAAGGATTTCTATTTTAAATAGAAATAGCTTATCGTTAATTAGAAAAGTATTTTTTAATGTCAAACGGAAACAACTTTTAGAATCAAATAAAACATATTAAACCTAATTATGGGAGCCCGTTATACCATTTTAGATATTAATTTCTCAATTAATTAGAAAATTTCTATTTTCAATATATCAAAGATGGTTCATTTTTAATTACTAAATGAAAAATGTTTCTTCAAATTTAATCAAAAATATCTTTTCTAATTAATTAAGAAACTTATTATTTTAAT
>JAOQMP010000209.1:40774277-40798266 GCA_027563575.1 Erythroxylum pedicellare
ATAGCAATTTTATATCATCTACTCCTCTTGATTTAATCCACTCAAATATTCGGGCCCTTCTCCTACTCTTATTATAAGAAGCTCAAAATATTTTTGTGATATTTATAAATGAGTTTTCTTAGTAAACCTAGATTTCCTTTATACAAAAAGAAAATTTGATTTGCATGACTTATACGTTTAGTTTGTCAAAATGGTCAAAACTCAACTTTTAAAAACAATCAATTATGGACAAGGTCATCGAATGTAAGAATAATTCATGTCTTACTCTTTTATCACAATATGGTACAATACTTTATCACTCTTGTCTAGGCACATCCCAACAAAATTAGAGATCTAAGAGAACATACAAACACATTCTTGATGTAATAAAAAACATTACTAATTTCTTCCCCTACCTTAAGTGTTTTTAAAGAGAAGCAACTCTCTTTGTTGTTTATATCATTAATCATGTTCTCTTTGCTATCATAGGTAATCAATCTCCTTATGAGCAACTTTTTAATTATACTACTAGCTGTAGTCTCCTTCATTTTTTTTAATTATGCTTGTTTTGTATCTGTTTAACCATATGAACATTCTAAATTAGAACCTTGAGCTTGTTTATGTTGTTTTCCAATGTATGACATTGAACACAAGGGATATAGATGTTGGAACCCCCTCTCTGGATATTTTTGAATGTCTAAACACATCACCTTCTAGGAACATAGAATGTTCTCAACCTTGTCTTCCTTTTAAGCCTTTTCGTCCACTTTGTTCTTCATTAATCCCTCTGTTAAATTTGTTCCCTAATTATGTTGATTCATCAATTTTATCTGAGTGTCTTCTAGTTGTAGGTCTTAAAGAAAAAAGACCACCTATCTTGCACAATGATCCAAATCCATCAGAAGATTAAAGTGAACCCTCTAATCATTATAAACTGTTAGAGTCATTAAACTTTAGTCTCATTGGGAACCTTATGTTATAAGTTTCCCTCACCTTAAACATCACTCTATTAATCTAACCATCACGTCCCTTTATAAGTTCAATATCTATAAAAAAAGCTAGTGCTAATCCATTATGACAACAAGCTATGAAAGAAGAATTGCAAGCTTTATAAAAACCAGCCTTGGGATCTAGTCCCACTTCTCCCAAGCAAAACTTTAGTGGACTATGAATTGGTTTATATAATTAAGCCAAAGGCATATGGAACTTTAAAACATTATAAAGCTCGACTTATAGTTAAAAGGTTCACTAAAAATATGGTATTGATTGTGAGGAGACATTTGCCTTCATAGTTATTAAGAAATGACAACTAATTCAAACAGGCATAAAAAATATCTTTATCAAATTTTAAACTTTCTAAAGAAATGTATATACAGCCACCCCCTAATTATGATCATCCTCCAAATACTATTTGTCACTTAAAAAAGACTATACACAATATTAAACAAGTCTTTTAAGATTAGTTTGCCAAATTTAGCATTATTATTCAAGAACTTGGTTTTATTTCTAATTCACATGATAATGCCTCATTTGTTTGGCATACATATAGTGGTTATTTGCTCTTATTACTTTATGTAGATAATATGATCATTACTGGCGATGACCTTAATAGTGTTGTAGAATTAAAATACTACCTTAACTAATAATTCAAAATGAAGGGTCTATAACATTTGGCCTATTTTCTTAGACTAAAAGCCTTTTATAATGATTCAAGCTACTATCTCTCTCAAATGAAGTATACTACTGAACTGTTATCTCCCGTTGGTATAAGTGACAGTAAAATTACTTCCATACCAATTGAGTGTGATATTTTTCTCACACCAACAGATGGCTAAACTCAGGATGACACTACCTTTTATCAGTAACTGGTGGAGAGTTTGTTATATCTTACAATTACTCATCCTGATATAGCCTAGGCAATTCACATTATGAGTTAATTTATGATAGTTGATTGATCCACTCATTTATATTATAATGCTTCATATTTTGTGCTCTATTAGAGTTACATTGTTTCATATAATCTAACTCTTATCATCCTCTTCTTCAAAACTCCCTTTATACTTTAATATTGATTGAGCTGGAAATTCTATTGAACAATATTCAACAACTAGGTTTTGTTCCTTTTTTAATGATTCTCTTATCTCATGAAGAAATAAGAAACAAATAATTGTAGCTTATTCCATAATTGAAGTTAGATATTAAGCCTTTGTTAACACTATTTCTAAACTCTTATGGTTACATTAGCTATTATAAGATATGGAAATTGTACATTTGTCAGCCACTACTATTTATTTTGATAGCTGTAGCACTATATAAATTGTTTATAATGACATATTTCATGAGCGTACCAAATATATTGTGAAAAATTGTCGCTTTATTAGTCATCATATTTAGTAAGGGACTTTTTCTCTTGTCTTTTGTATCCTCTTGCTATCAAATAACTAATTTATTCCCAAGAGCTCAATTGCCAACTTGATTCAATGAACTAGTTAACAAAATCAAGTTGACTTTAGTTTCACCATCTTGAGTTTTAAAGGGGTGTTGGTCAACTACAATATTTATTACCTAACCATTATAGATTGCATGATTTCCACATAATATCATGTAGAATATCATGTAATATTTTGTAATTAATTAAAAATCGTTCTTTCCTTTCTTGAGTAAACTCATAACTCTATATATAGATCTTCTCTTGTTTATAATAGAGATATGTAATATACATATCTCTTTCTTTTGCTTACTTAGTCTCACAAGGATGGTAGTAGATAAACATAAATAATTTGCAAGATCTGTGATAAAAGTGACAAAATTATAACCCCATTATGACCCCCAACCATAGGAACACCATCTTCTTTAGGGTTAATTCTTAAAATTTCTGCTTTGAGAAGCAATATAATTTATAAACCTAAGTACTGGCAAACAAGACATAGGTAGTTCGAGTGGATTAAGTCCATTAGTGTTCAAAAGCAACCATTATAGTCTATTTGGAATATGTAAGAAATCTATTTTGCTAATCGTTCACAAAAAGGTACATTCTCTAGAGTTTTGTGTTAACAAAACCCTAATTATTGATTTGGAAAAGAATTTGGGAACAAATATTTAGAAAGCAAAAAGAGAAATCCAATTATTACTTATTAATAATTCTCCTTCTGTTTATTGCAACATTTCAATAATGACTATAATAACCACTATATATGGATAAGTGGAGTTATTACTTGTGTCGCTTAATTGTCCATAATATTATTTATTCCTTTTAGCAATTTTATCTATGGTCTAAGCTTTACATATTATTATTGCAATTCCTACAAATATTCTTATGTTGCATCCTTATCATCATCATACTTGAACAACTGATCAATTTTTTCACTTTACCAACCTTTTATCTAATTGCAATAGGCATCTTTAATGCAGTTGTTAATGTTTTCAGGCAATTTTGAAATAATTTTATTAGGGTCTAACACATTTTTCTTGATTTGAGAAACAAAAAAAGTGGGTTGAATTCGATAGTTCTCTAATATTTGCAAATTATAAATTAAAATTTCCATTTTTGAATTATTTGAAAATGATCGAAGAATAGTGATGGCAATTTTTTGTTATCTTTACATGACAAGATTGTGTTACCTATCTATATAAGCTTCACATACACTATTTTTTCTTTCTCTTTCACTCAATGGTTCTATCATATTTTGTCTTTTGCCAATATGATATCGGAATAATACTTGATCTATCATAGGTAACTCTGAATCTCCTACAACATGTGGGATATTTATTAGACGATTATGTCCATAAATGACCTTAAATAGAGTGTATTGAATTGCTGAGTGAAGGGTGGTAGATGAGGATAATCATTAGTCATACACTATAATGAGGTTTTAATATCTTGTTTAGTACTTATTTTTAGGCATTAGATTAAGAGTGATAACTTATAGACTAATGCAAAGAAACTCTTTGAAGTCCGAAAAAACATCTAAATTGCACCAGTGAAAATAAGTTTCTGATCACTCATTATCCACAAAAGAATCATATTTAACTTGTAGATGCTATCATTAAAAGCTTGAGCTACCTTAACTGAGGAATAAGGATGAAAATGTAGCACGTAATAGGAACCTTAGTTACATATCTCGGATAGAACGTGAAAGGAAAATAACAAAAAATGTAGAATTACTTGATTTCGGTCTCATAATGTTCCAATGACCTTTCAGAAGTCGTAACGAGCACGAATCCTCTAATACCTTCGCAGAATCTACTCACCGAGACATGGTCAACATCTTTCTATAGTTTTCTTAAAACATGAACCTCTGAATGAGTCAGAGTAACTTTACGTTCACGAATTACTTAAGTAACTATACGAGACTTTAACTTCTATATATAGTTTCCATATCGCACTTCCTCATTTTAAGCTTGATGTGAGTTCGGTCCGTACTAATTGAGGTTCATTTTTCTCTTAGACTTCAGCTTATTAATCTAGATTTTTTTGGGTCATTTTATTATCTTTATCCGGATCAAATTACATAACTTAACCGATAAGTTAATGAAAAATGATAAAATGCAATTAATTGTTTTCCACCATTATAGAAAAATATCTAATAAAAAAAGTATAATAAAATGATCATACTTACTAAGTCAATCAACCACTAAAGTTGGCTATCATCCGGACTTGTGCAGATTAAGGAAATGTAAACCCAAATCCAAGGATGTTAATGATGCATAGAAGACTCTCAAACAACTGGTTTTGAATGTCCTCAAAGGTGAACAAACTCTGAATCTGTACTGATATGTGAATATGGGAATTATTATGCAACTTGAGTCATTTCTACCTGCAATGACCCGAAATAATGTACAAAAAAAATCAATTGTTTCAGAAATTGGGTTGAAAATTCCATCTTTTAGTCTTATTGCATAACTGTAGTCTGTAATCCTCGGAGTTCCTTTTATAGACATAAAATTTATTGGTTTGAGTCAAGAATCTACGTGGAATGACAAAGAATATGATACAGGGGAAGGCTCAATTTAATGTCGCATAAGCTTTGTACAGGGTTGAAATGAAATGGATTGATGGATCTTGGTTGGGTGAGAGCGCGCGCGAGAGAGAGAAATAAAACTAAACAAAGTAAAGAAGACAAGTGGGCATGGTAGGCAGCTAGAACACGGCAGAAAATCGACTTTATACCAAAGACAATCAAATATAAATGGGTGTATTCATCATGTGCATTTGTAGCCAAAACTCAATTAAAAAAGTAGCTAATTACGTAAAGAAAGTTCAAACTTGAATATCCAGACGAGCGAGGAAGCAGAGACAACGAAGACAACTAGGGTTTTTCTTGTTTGATAAAGTAAATTTGGGTGGGGGATCATGGGTAGTCGAGTTTAGCTTATGGTTAATTGAGTTTGGGTTAACAAACGTATGGAGGCTCAATTTGTCATCAGAACGCTTTTTCCTGGAAATGAAGGAAAAAGGAACTTTACTTCATTTGACTAACATAAACAAAACGCACTGCCATGGCATTCAACAAAGGAACACCGCTTTCTTTTTTAATTTGATAAGATTGTGTTTTCTATTCTATGATTAGGTCAGAGATTTTGTCCCATTTGTTATAGTCTGTGCTATTGATCCTTCTTTATAATATTTTCCCATTAGCTGGCTTTTGATTCTCATTGCAATCTTGTTCTTGTCTTGACATATAAGAAGAATGTTGGTTAGAGGTTGATATCTTATCTTATAAATAACAACGACGAAACTAAGTTTCTTAAATTGAACGAGTGAATTTCTATCATCAAATGTAATTATAAGATTCAACTTGGGTGATTATCACAGAAACACTTTGACTTCGTTGCCTAGATCTCCAGCCGACGCTACGCACTCTTTTGTTTTTGCAGCCTAGCCATTGGCTAAAGTTTCGTAAACATGGGTGTTAGAGTGAAAGTATTATTCTTCTTCCTTTTGCTCTTGCAACGATTTAATACAATTATATTATCTTCTCTACAGCATACTAATCTCTTTACCGCTGACTCCAAATCATTGAACTTAGTGCCTATTTGATACTTTCTATTTCATAAAATACAAAAGGTGATCATTAATATATGCAGTCTTTTCTTTGCGTAATTCAAATGTATAAGATTACAAACGAGCAACCTTTATCAGTTGACAATCCATAATTATATAGAATTATATGAAAATTTTAAATATCTCCATCTTGTTAAATTCTTAAGGATTAATGTAATTATGAATTTTTATGAATGGAAAATTTTTAATTATTACTCTACTTCATAAACATAATTATTTTTTTAAGATTATTATATGAGTAATTTATAACTTATGATGTTAAACAAAGATAATTATGGAATTGTTTCACCACCTTTTTTCCCACTCTTTCTTATTTTACATATTTCTGCTATTACGTCATGCGGATATGATAACTCAATAACAAGAAAGATTTTTCTATTAAATAGTTGTCATTCAATTGGTGCAATGCATCTTATTCCAAAAATTTTCAGATGGGACGAGCAATTGTCAAAATGTAACTACACAAAGAGACAAAACCATCCCATTATCTACTACAGTCGATTTCTCTTTTTCTATGAAAGTTGGGCAGACATCAGTTCAAAGGAACAAATTGTGCATGTAGTTGCCTTGCTTTCCTCAAACTGACTTTCCTTTTTTCCTTATGAATCTTGTTTGGATGTCAAGAAAAAAAGCCTCAATATGACTTGAAGAGACATATGGAAAAAGTCATTTGGAAACTCCAAACTAAAATTGATTTACTATTAACGGTACACTTTGGAAACAAAGAGTAAATTCGTATCACAGGAAATCCAGTTAAGCCTGCAAAGCACATAGAAAGGGTTTAGCCTACAGTATGTGGTAGAATGAGGTTTAACATGAGGATCTGAAGATATTCTGAAAATTTGAATAACATCACGCATATAAACAAAAAAATATTGAATCGCTAATTTGAATATTAAAGAAATTTAAAATTTGTTATTTTAAAGAAGTTATGAAGTGTTTTCTCTTTTTTTGGTTTCAGGAAAGAAGCAAATTATGGAAAAAGAAATAAAGAAGCAGGTCTCAGGTGTCAGTCTCAGCAACTAAATGCATCTATCTGCCCCAAGTGGCAGCTAGGGAGTCATCCGTCAACCCTGGTGGGCGGCCATTAGCCCTACGAGCAGGAGCTTTTAATTTGGTTTATTCTCAAATTGCTGACATTTCGCACCTGAATTTTTGACTCTCGACACCACACCAGCTTCTAGTTTTGTGGCAACCCATTGCTTCTAGTTCCTTGATTGCGTACATACTTTTTCCTTCTCACGTTCACTTCTCACCTAGTCATGTGAACTGACGTCAAAGATTTTCAAAGCCAACCTCGTGCTTCAATTATGTTGATAGATAATACTCTAACCACCTTCCATGTTCGTCAACTTTTTACTACTCTCCCTCTCTCTCTCTTACTTAAAACACCTCCATTGTTGTTGGACAATAACAAACGTACATACGTACACCGACCGGCAATGGAAAAAGTTTTCCGGCAGCGGCCTTGTTTGCTGGTTTTCTTTCTTGTTTTGCCGAATCTGTTTTGTTTGTCCCAATCAGATGAGCTTCAACTGCTTCTGAACTTCAAGTCTGCTCTCCAGAATTCAAGAACAAATGTGTTCAGTACATGGACACCGGAGAATTCTGCTTGCAACTTCACAGGGATCGTTTGCAATGTCGATGGGCATGTCACTGAAATCCATCTTCCCCAACAGCAACTTGAGGGTGTTTTACCGTTTGATTCAATATGCGGATTAGGCTCATTAGAGAAAATCTCTTTGGGGTCAAATTTTTTGCGTGGTGACATCAGCGAATACGTGAGAAATTGTTCAAACTTAAAGGTTTTGGATTTGGGGTTCAATTTTTTTAGTGGGAATGTACCTGACTTGTCGAGTTTACGAGAATTGACAATCTTGAATCTGAACGGCAGTGGTTTTTCTGGATCTTTCCCGTGGCATTCATTGGAAAATCTTACAGGTCTTACTTTTTTAAGCCTCGGTGACAATCCATTTGATGCAACAAGCTCATTTCCCGTTGAGGTAGTGAAGCTTAACAAGTTGAATTGGCTGTATCTTACCAACTGCACCATCAAAGGACAGATTCCGGACACTATATCAAATCTTACTCTGCTTGAAAATCTCGAACTCTCAGACAATTTGTTATTTGGAGAAATCCCATCAGGAATTGGAAAGTTGACCAAGCTTCGGCAGCTTGAGCTTTACAATAACTCATTAACAGGAAAACTTCCGGTGGGAATTGGAAACCTCACAAGCCTGGTAAACTTTGACGCTTCCCAAAATACGTTGGAGGGTGACATTGTGGAGTTGAAATCATTGACCCAACTTGCTTCTCTGCAGCTCTTTGAAAACCGATTTTCTGGTGAATTGCCTGTTGAGTTTGGTCAACTCAAGAACCTCGTGGAGTTGTCCCTTTATAGGAACCAGCTCACAGGTTCACTTCCTCGAGAACTAGGCTCGTTGGCAGACTTCAATTACATCGATGTTTCAGAGAATTTCTTGACTGGTCCTATCCCATCTGATATGTGCAAAAATGGTAAAATGACTGATTTTCTAATCCTGCAGAACAAGTTCACTGGCCAGGTTCCTGCAGGCTATGTGAACTGTAAGTCTCTGGTTCGACTACGTGTAAACAACAATTCACTTTCTGGTACAATTCCTGCTGGAATATGGGGTTTGCCAAACCTTTCGGTCCTTGATCTCAGCATGAACCAATTTGAAGGTAATATGACACCTGATATTGGCAATGCAAAGTCTCTCGGGTTATTGCTTTTATCTAACAATCGATTTTCTGGTGAACTGCCTGTGGAAATATCAAAAGCTTCTTCATTAGTGTCAGTTCAGTTGAGCCAGAATCAATTTTCTGGTCAGATACCAGCAAGAATTGGAGACCTTAAGAAACTATCAAGTCTTTATCTGAATGGAAACCTTTTTTCAGGTATCTTACCGGACTCATTCAGTTCTTGTATCTCTCTCACTGACATAAACCTTTCTGGCAGTTCCTTTTCCGGGAATCTCCCAGCGAGTCTTGGTTCTTTGCCTAATTTGAACTCCTTGAATTTGTCCAACAACAAGTTTTCAGGTGAAATTCCAGCTACTTTTTCATCCCTGAAACTAAGCAATCTCGACCTTTCAAATAACCAGTTAGTTGGTATGATACCTGAATCCTTATCCATTGATGCTTTTCGTGATGGCCTCAAAGGAAATCCTGGCTTATGTAGCCAAGATCTAAAGGATATTCGAGCATGTTCATATCATGCTAGAAGTTCCACTCATCTTAGAGTCATTTTAGCTTGTTTAGCAGCTGGAATGTTAGTTTTAGTCTTCTCATCATGTTACCTCTTGCTCACAAAATCAAGACACAACAGTCTTGATCACCCTTTGAGGCAGAGTTCCAGCTGGGACATGAAATCATTCAGAATTCTAAGTTTTGATGAAAAGGATATCGTAGATTCCATCAAGTCTGAGAATTTGATTGGCAAGGGAGGGTCAGGGAATGTGTACAAGGTTGTGCTTGGTAATGGAAATGAGCTGGCAGTGAAACATATTTGGGCAACAAATTCTGGTGATCAGAAAAGCAACCGAAGCAGCTCAGCCATGCTTGCAAAAAGAAATTCGCGGTCATCAGAGTACGAAGCAGAGGTAGCCACCTTAAGTGCTGTCAGACATGTGAACGTTGTGAAACTATATTGTAGCATCACCAGTGATGATAGCAATCTGCTGGTCTACGAGTACCTGCCTAATGGGAGCTTGTGGGATCAGCTGCACTCATGTCACAAGATCCAGATGGGATGGGATTTGAGGTATTCAATTGCAGTAGGAGCAGCAAAGGGGTTGGAATACTTGCATCATGGTTGTGATAGAGCAGTGATCCATCGTGATGTGAAGTCCAGCAACATTTTGTTGGATGAGGAATGGAAGCCTCGAATAGCTGACTTTGGACTTGCAAAGATTTTGCGGGCTGGTGGTGGAGGGGACTGGACTCGTCAAATTGCTGGCACTTACGGATACATTGCTCCTGGTAAAGTCCAACGTTCTGATCCTTTAATGTTTGTTTCCCTCTATATTCCCATTCTTTCAGGATTTGAGCAGCTAATCTAAATTTTTGAATCTACAGATAAATTTTAAGTATTATCATTCATCTCATATTAAGATTCTTCATATCTGCGTATGTATAAGTTTCTGTAATGTAGTTGCCGTTCCTGATGTTGCAGTTTATTGATCAATGGCTGTCTTTGTGCTTTTGTTTTCAGAATATGCGTACACTTACAAGGTAAACGAGAAAAGTGATGTGTATAGCTTCGGTGTAGTCTTGATGGAATTGGTCTCAGGTAAGAGACCGATTGAACCTGTTTTTGGAGAAGCGAAGGACATAGTTAATTGGCTTCGCTGCAAGATGAAGAGCAAAGAAAGTTTGCTTGATGTAGTGGATTCAAACATCTCAAAGGCCCAAAAGGAGGACGCCATTAAGGTTTTAAAAATAGCCATCCACTGCACAGCAGAGATCCCATCAGTAAGGCCCTCCATGAGAATGGTAGTCCAAATGCTAGAGGAAGCTGGTCCAAGTCAACTTACCGACATAATTATCGATGAAAGCACTGTAAACCAGAAATCCAAGAATAGCAGCTAATTCACCTGTGGTTAGAGAAATAGAGAACTAGTAGTTTTGAGGGATCGTATCTCCTCACAAACATGAAAAAGTGGAAGAGGTGTTGATGCATTAGACTTAAGTTCAGGAGCTGTAACATTAAGTCTTGCTTTTGGTTGTAGCATTTTATAGAGACTGGTTTTGAAGGCCTAGCCTCTCTGTAGATTATAGATGCTCGGAATTCAGAATGTAATAGACAAAATGCACAATGCTTGTCAATTTAAGCTACCATATAAACGTTTGGATGAATTTATAAATAACAGTTGTAATTAATTTTATACATTTTAGATTATTCCTTATCTTGAATTTAAATTTCATATCATAAATTATGTCTTCCAGAATAGAAGTATTAATAATAAAATTGTAAGTTTTGTAATTTTTTGGATAAAAATAAAAATAAAAGTGAAAATAGAATGCTATTAAATGTAATGAGAATGTTTAATGTCACCATATGTGATTTAAGTATGCCCTGATAATGCATTTTTAACACAACAAATCATACTTAGTCAAGCAATATCTTGAATAGGAAAAGCCACTTGTTGGTTCAGACTCTGATTTTCTTCATAGAATGAACAGGCATACACACGTTCTCAGCTTGAATCTTAACCCTGTTACACCTGAAAATGACTGCCGATAGCCAGCTAACATTCAAAATTGTTAAATTCTTTCTAATCTAATGCAAAGCAAGTAAAGATTAGAACTTTTTACGTGCTTCCTTGTCCCCAGTTAGAATTTTATAAGATGAATTAATATGTACAATCAAGAACAAGCATCAGAAAGATACAAGGTATGCAAGGACTTGTAGAAAGATACAAGGTATGCAAGGACGTAGTAAACGCAAATTGAACGGACTTAGAATTTGGATTCTGATAAAATAGATAAGCTTTCAATCAAAGCATGAGCAGCGACCAGTAGCAAATGGGTTTAATATGCCTTAACATTTCACGTTCAGTTTTCAGTGTCAATCGTCCCTCTCTCTCCCTTGTGTACTCTTCAAACGTCAAACCTATTTTGCCTTTACATCTCTCCTCTTCCTTTCTCTCGCCTCCTCCCTACACCAGTTAACTCTCTCTCTCTCTCTCTAGTTATTCATAGATACACTCTATGTTGAAACAATTCATGTTGTGAATTCTAAAAGATTAGAGCTTTATATGAAAATTTACAACTTTATGATGCTTATATACATGGGTTGTAACTAGATTGTCTATTCACTGTTTGCTTGTTGCAGGGAGAAGGAACTTAGTGCTGCGAGTCGGAAATCTATCTTATAAGTACGAGAACGAGTTGATGGAACCAAGCAAAGAGTTGCCCGAATCAAATCGGAAACTTTATCCTCCGATTGAACCGTATGATACTGGTTTTTTGAGGGTTTCGGATATTCATGCCATATACTACGAGCAATCTGGAAATCCCAGTGGGCATGTGAGTTGCAATGGTTGAAGTTTTTATTTTGAATTGAAATGATTTGACTTGATCCCGTAAACCTGTAAAGTTAGGATGCCAGTGGTGGGGCTGTTGGGGTGGTGGGGTTGTTACCATGTGAACCTTGAATTGCTACTTTGATACTCTTATTTGTACCACATGACTGTCGTCTTGATGCAAGAATTAAGTGGAGGACCTTTAAACTTTGACCACCAAACAGAATTTGTGTACTAATTAGATTCCTGATGATATCCTTGAACCTTGAATTGCTAATTTGATAATCTTATTTGTACCACTTGACTGTAGTCTTGATGCAAGAATTAGGTGGAGGAGCCTTAAGCTTTGACCACCAAACAAAATATGTGTACTATTTGGATTCCTGATGATATCCTTCGTAGTTTCCTTAAGTGTTTATATCGATTCTAGAGCTGCTTGCAAGTGGTAAAATCTGTTTGGAGTTGTAGATTGAAGGCATTTCCACTTTTATTTTTAACGCATGCCCCCTGAATCAGCCATCACTTCTGATGCTGATGAAATGAGTTTGACTCAATTCTTTTACATATCTTCTCTTGAAAAACTTGTGGTTCCTGGACCTTGTTCATATTCTTTGCTGTCTGTGATGTTGTTCGAGACTTCACTAGAAGTTACCTTGTTAGATTAAAAACCATGGCATATGGTGTCCGCACATGAATAAGTGTCTTGGAATGGCTGAATCTGGATTTTCATAAGATAATTTCTGATGAGACTGATGTCCTGGTACTTTTAGAAGGTGATTTGGGATTGATGAATTTCTGGCAATGGTTTGATTGTGCTTAATATCTCTACTTCTGTCCGTGGATCCTTCTTTCTGATGATGCATCTTTCAGTCATATACTCTACGTTCTTGTATCTATTCAATTGTTGTGTCCTGTACAATAGTAATAGCCGAATGGCAAATTAATAAGTGACATCTTTTCTGTGCGGTGTAATGAATATGATCCTCTGCAGCCAGTAGTCTTTCTCCATGGAGGCCCAGGGGGAGGAACAGCACCTAGTAATCGAAGGTTTTTTGATCCTGACTTTTACAGAATCATTCTATTTGATCAGGTTACTATGGCCATCCAGCTACTCCTTATGAGGATGTCATCATCATTTTTATTGATCCTACTTAACCTTGTTGTTTTGTGGGCTTTCGTAGCGAGGTGCAGGAAAGAGTACACCTCATGCTTGCTTGGAGGAAAACACCACATGGGACCTTATCAATGACATTGAAAAACTAAGAGAACACTTGGGAATTCCAGAATGGCAGGTCAAATTCCTCTATGATTCTTGAACTGTAAATAAAAGATGATAACTTCTGCGATGCTGGAAGTCTTTACAGGCATTCAGCTTGGATGCATTTGGAATGTTAATCTTAGTTTATGTTTTTTTTTCTACATTTTGCAGGTATTTGGTGGGTCATGGGGAAGTACATTGGCACTTGTATACAGCCAATCTCATCCTGAAAAGGTATCCAGTTCTTCAGTTGTTATTTCTTTGTTTGAAGTTCAATTGATTAGTTAATAATATCATATATGGGTGCTATTCATTTGATCTCCTGTAAGGTCACTGGTTTGGTCCTCAGAGGGATCTTTTTATTGCGGAAGAAAGAGATTGATTGGTTTTATGAGGGTGGTGCTGCTGCTATATTCCCCGATGGTATGCTGGATACTGTTGCTTTGATGATCTAGTGGATAATGAAAAACATATGTTAATACCTAGCTATTGCATTGTTGACTATGTGTTGCAATTAATACGAATCACTAGTGGCAGGTAGATGTCAAGTTTTGGATATTTCATTTAGCAAAAATGTTTAAGTAAATCCTTTCTGTACGTTAAAAAAAAAACTTCGGCACAATATTCATGAGTTCACGCAGTATTCCATCTTCTTGTCATTTTTTCAGTTAGAAGATTTTGCATATTACCACCTAAGGTGTACTGGTTTGTATTTATACCTGCAATCCTACTATGCCTAGCTCCCTTTTAGTATGTGGAATGGAATGTATTTTAATTTAGTTTATTTTAACAATCAGTTATAAGAACTTTGAGGTAGAAATTTTTTCTTCTTTACTCATTCGACTTGGTAGCTTCATATTGCAAATACCCTATCAAACTATTTCTTGATTCATTTTTTGTATGACAGCTTGGGAGCCATTTAGAGATCTCATCCCTGAGGCTGAAAGAGATTGTTTCATTGAAGCTTACAGGAAGAGACTGAACTCTGACAATATGAAAACACAAGTAAGGATTAGATGCTTCTTTTTAAGTTGTGTTGGTTGCAGCATTTTTGTACTTTGTATCTGATTTGGATCTTAAATATTTCCAAACTTGCTGAGCCACATTCATGTTGCTTCAAGTTTTAATTAAAGTGAGCCCTTACAGACTGCATTATATTTTCTTAGTATGAAGCAGCAAGAGCATGGACCAAATGGGAAATGATGACTGCTCATCTTCTTCCAAATGAAGAGAACATCAAAAGAGGGGATGATGATAATTTCTCACTGGTAAGGCAATTCAGTGCCTACTGTTATGGGCTTTAGATTGTTCACATTGAAAGAGAACCTTGATGTATTTCTCTTTGAATAACCTTATGAAAAGAAGACAAGCATCAGTGCCTTTATAATTTTAGAGGGTTGGGTAACATGCTAACCTTCTGAATGCAAGGGTGCAAATAGAAATGGATCAGTCTTGCCTACTATTTCCTGTAGCTTGTATTTTTACCATTAGAACGAACTGAAAAGAACAATGAAGAGAGTGGTAATAGAAAATTGTTGCTTAAATGTGGACAAAATAATTCATAAGTTACAATCTATGTACCATTTTCCGTTCTTGTTTTGCTTATATTTGGCAAATACTTTTACCTGAATTATGCTCATTGTCAGCCCCTATGACAGTTTAATGATAATAGGATATCATAATTCATTTTCTCACTGCTTCGTTGTGGATATTAATGATTTAAACTCCAATTATGAGCATGTTGCTTTTCTCCCATTCAGGCTTTTGCGAGGATTGAAAATCATTACTTCGTGAACAAGGGATTTTTCCCTTCAGATTCATTCCTTTTAGATAATGTTGATAAGATAAGGCATATCAACACCACAATTGTACAGGTATATGTTGTTTATCAACATGTTGGCATTCTGCTCGTTTAGCTCCTATTCAAGTGACATTGTAAGATACATGCATTAGTTGTTTTCCTGAGCTAAAAAATAGTCAATGGACAGTCAAGGCATCTACTTTTATCAAAATGTTGTTCATTTCATGTGCTGAATGGTTGCCCTTTTACCAGCCCATCTTTATTTTTCTCTTGGTTGCGGTGTATAATGCATGTAATCATTATTTTCCAGTTTCATGCATTGCTTACAAATATTCATCCATTCACATTCTTTTTTCATCAAATTTTGCAATTTCACCACATTGTTTACGTAGTAGCTAAATCTTTTGACATGTAGTATGTACCGCTATGAATATTGGCATTCGATTAACCAGTATTTTCTATGGCAAGAGGTTCTGGTTGAAGATTCATTGGTACTTAATTTTTCCTGACATCTGAATGGTATTTCAGGGAAGATATGATATTTGCTGTCCAATGATGTCTGCTTGGGATCTCCATAAATTATGGCCAGAGGCCGAACTAAAGGTAAGAGTAACTTATTTAAGCCGTCACAGGAGAAACTACTGCTTCGGTGGTAAGGGCAATCCCCTAATATGAGAATTTATCAAAAAGAGTTTGGAGATGAGTTTAAACTCACAAGATTGTCTCCATGTGCGGATGTCAAATTTTATTTTATGAGATTATTTGCCTGTGTACGCATATTTCTGTTACGTTGTTTCTCTCGGTTATTCTCTTATATGGTAAAATTGATAAGCAGTCACCATAAATATATGGACACTGAAGTGAAATATAATGAAGTCATTGAAAACTTGAAATTTTGGAAGAAGACACCAGCATAAATTGTTATATTCTATGGATGTGTCTGATTTGTATTTGTTTATGTGAGTTTCGTGGTTTGCAATACCTGACTACAGGAGTATACATTGTGCATTTTCCTTACATTTTTTTTTAATCTTAGTTGCACAATTTACCAAAAAGAGTGACCTTTGGGCAGGTTGTGCCAGATGCAGGACATTCTGCTAATGAACCAGGAATAGCTGCAGGACTTGTGGTTGCAAATGAAAAGCTGAAAAGCATTATCAAAAACATATCCTGAAAGGATAAGAGGCATCTAGCTGTGAGATTTAGAATCAATCCCAAAAATGGAACACTGAATAATTTGTTCTGCCTTCCATACTGAATTTGCTTGTAAGCTTCTGAAAGGTAGATGAAGAATAGAAGAAGGGGAAATGTTGAACCAGCTGCCTGCTTTATTATTATTATTTTAAATCTCTTCTAGTGATGAATGGAAAACTGAGTTGGTTGGTCAAGCGTACTCTTGCATCATATGTCTACAAACCAATGAGGTAATGTTGTTGGGACTACCCATAAACAGCCACATAGGGTGCGTTCTTCATCTAACTGTTCTGCTGTTTCTCATAGTCTTATTTCTCCATATTTTGAGTGGCAAGGAATCAATTCCAAATTGACATGACTTTGATAAAGTGAATTTGGAAAAGTGCAAAACCAAACCATGATAAAGCTACATTTGGAAACCACCAACTACAATTTGAGGTAAATTTTACACATCTTTACCTGAGTAATTTTATCTTCGACAAATATGCCATCAAGTTGTGCTCTACCATGATCAATATCAACTTATGAACTTTTCATAATTACTGCGAAAACAAATTTACAATATTATTGTAAAACATGATTTACCGTTAACTCTTATTTTGATATGAAAAATTCTTTTTTATTTGATTCAAAAACTTGGTTTACTAGCATGTGTAGTCATTACAAATTGAACTTCATAATGGCAATGAGCCGCCATGACCAAGGCCATGTCCGGGCCCATTCTCATAGTTTCTTTTTAATTTGACAAAACGACATCATTTTCTGCCTTTTCGTTGAGTCACATGCAGGGTCAGGACAACCCCGATCCAATTTGTCGGTTACTAGATATAAAGTAATTGTATCAGCAATTATTAATTTTTTTGTACCAAACGAAAACAGAAAAATAAACACGAAATTAAACAGATTAACAGCGAGATTTGTTAACGCAGATCGACACTCCTTGCCTAGGTCTCCGGAGCCCTTACCCAGTTTAATCACTTTCAATGAAGTACAATAGATTTATCTAAGGCTTTACTGAGCCGACATTACTAAACCCTTGACATTATCTCTTAACCTCACTTCCCTTGAAAAATTTTCACACCCAATAACACGACCGACTCATGTCAACCTTAACAGAAGATTTTCTCAACAGTATTTGATAATAAAGATACAAAATAAACAACTTAAGTGATTAAACAATAACTAACATAAACAAAGACAATATTTGAGATAAAAAACAACTCCCCTAAATATGCTGCTTCATGAACGAAAGAACGGGAAGTTGTCCATCGAAAGATCTGCTATGAGGCTTCAATATCTTCACTAAAAATTCTGCGTACAATAGCCATAAAAAATTATCAAATTAACAACGTTTCTTCACTGAAACGTTAATCCAATAGAATTGCAACAATAACGACAACTGCTGAAGTTTTTTACACAAAAATAACAACAAAGACATTAGCAAAAAGGAATGAGAACTTTTGGAATTTTCGCACACCAACACCAAAAACGACAATCATAAAATTAACTCTCCATCGATGATGAACAGCCTAATAAAATCATGCAAACATCATAGAAAAATCAGCTACGAAAATTCTCACAATAGACACCAAAGAAGTTCTCAATGGTTGCTCAAAACAGAAGAAAACACAGTTGCCAAATTACACACACTGTCAACGATAAACCTTCCAACAAAGTCATGAAAACCTTGGCAAAAAATTGCAACACCAAATCAGGATTCAATCGTCATGAAATTAGTCTAGAAAATTAAACAAATACAACTCAAAATTCCAAAAATCATGCAGCCAACAAAATACAAAGGAACATAGAGTCACACACACACCAAACTGCAGATTTCACATACTACCATTCAGCCCACTAACTCGCGTAATCTTCACACACTCAAAATCAATTCACCATTAACCTAGCTGAAGTCATGTGAATGCCATCACAGGGAAATTCATAGCTACACCTGTACACTAATCAACGTGTATTTCATTATTCACTAAGGATCCATCTAACATTTTTTCTCCACCTCACAAAGGAGTCTTCAAGCATACAATCTCTAGATTACACACGATACACTTCTGCACCATATTCAGACATGATCTTCACATACATCCACTCAAGATAGAGTTCTATTACCTTTAAACCATTATCCGGATATCCAATTCAAACAAGAATTATTATTTAGTCACACCACAAGCCATGGTCCAGCCATCATTGACATTTTATAGATCCAATTATCCAAAAATGCCAAATTCAAATAATAAGATATATTACATATCTTAACAGAAAAGTTCAATAGACATAGGAAGACTTGGTCGTATATGCTCTTACCATCAGTAATAGGGATCCAACTACCTTTTAGAGAATTAAGAAAAATTAGGAGAAAGGTAGTTAGATAGCTGCTATGGTGAAGGATTTGAAGTTTCGCAAGGTTAATGAATTGATTGCATACGAAAATTGTTGTTGGAAAATTTTACACTTAAGAGAATGAAGAAAACATGTTGGCAAAGTTGGTTATTAAGTAGAAGTTCAATCATCAGTTGGACTTAGTTAATGTAAAATCTCGTGTGCTATATATATAAGAGACTTCTTCTTCTTTTTCCCATTTTCTCATAATTTCATTTTAACCCCTCCAAAAAGTTACTATTCACGATTCCCTTTCTTTGACCATTCTTCACCGTCGGTGACTTAAATTAGTTAGTTTTATATACCAATCTCTTTTTCTCGACGAGTCCGTCACAACTATACCAATTTTAGCCGCCATTGTTACCAGAATCGTTGCACAAACTGAGGAGAAAAACTGAAAAAAAAAAGTCAATCGTTGATCCATCGCTTCCGATGGTTGTTACCAATCACCACCACCACCCTTCGACTTATCTCGATATCAGGAACAAAAACCTCATGGTCTCGTCATCATCCATCACTTGGATCGTTGCCCACTGACGGAAGAAGAGGTTGGGGTTTCGATTTGTTTTTCTTCAATTCGTTTAAATATGTTGATAATCTGAGTATCTTGCTTCGGAGAAAGTTGTTCTATTCATCAAGAGCTTTCATTTGGTATATAAAATTTTGAATTCTACGACTGAAATTTTTCGGTGATTGGAGGAAATATTCCGGTGACCAGAGGAATATTCCGATTGCTGGAGGTACTGTTCTGGTGACCATTTTGGTTACTTTTGTGAAAATTTTCTAAATTTTCTAAAAATTATTCTGGTCATTTTTCTCTAAATAACCATAGCGAGATTTTCAACGGTTTGCAAATTAAAAATCACTAAATGTTTGGGAGAGCACATGAGAAATTTCCGAATTTCATAAATGGACGGCTTAGGTAATTCGGGTAATACCTAAATTGTTATTCGAGTCTAATAACTCCTAATTAACATTGATTGAGATATTTTCTTTCGATTTACTAGGTATAGTAGGAGCGGGACACTATTAGAAGGTTCGGACAGACAAGTTTGATTACCGAGTAAGTTCATACTAACTTACTATTACCGTAGTTGTACCAACAAATGAATAATGTTCAATGATGGTATAGATGAAAACATGTAGCAATGCATAACTACATTCATATGCATTTGTATATATATATATCGATCGATACTTATATATTTATATAGCGAATGCATATATACAGTAATGTGTATCAGCTTTAGTATAATCCTTTATATCGAATTAACTAAGTGGATACATTGGGTTGGGTATTGCATACATGCATTGGTCATTACATAACTGAATGTTTACTTGATAAATTGCATGCTTAATAATTTGATATGTATTGCTATGTTCGATTATGAGGAAGAAAAGATCTGTAAAATGTGCCACCTGATGGGTATGCATCAAGACCAGATGCGCATTGGTTATGATTATGAGAGTTGTTTGTAATGATATTGACATATGTTATGGGTTGATCCTAGTTTTTGTTTGACTCCCATCGGACCCTTATTTGTGCTGTTTATGACTTTGGATGCTTTGAGCGAGGGCTAATCTGTTGGTGATGCTTGGCTTCCCGTAACCCCTTTGGATTAAGAGAGCCTTATGGCTACATAAGTATAGGAGCATGGTTAGGCCGTTGGTGATGCATAGCTCCCCACAGCCATTCGAGTTTAGAGTTGTAAGGGCTTACCTATAGAGATTAAGGTCCTACGGATATTCTCCACCACATAGCATTGGGTATCGTGGGACAGTGTGAGCTTACTCAGAGAGGTCTAACTGCACTCAACTTTATTTTTCAGGTTAGCTACCATTAACTTCGTAGCAATGACTCGTGACGTGTCCGCTGTGACTTACCTACATTTGTGTATCTTCTTTCTTTATTTTCATTATCTTGTATTGTAGCATTCGTAGTGACATGATTTCATGAGTTGTAAAATTTCTTTCTAATGCGCACTATTGTTATTGTATTGTATGAACTTGCTGCATTCTTCGATTTTGAATTTATTTTGTCGCTAATGGTAAGCTTATGTGCGATTTGGGGTTTTAAACCTCGGTCCCACGTGCTAGTCACGGGTCCATTTCGGGTCTTGACAAAGTTGGTATTAGAGCTTAGGTTACAGATTACGGCCTAGGATGTTCTTTGGTTTATCACTGCGAACACATAGGAATCCACTCTTTTTCAAAGTCACTTGTTATAGAGTACATTCATATTTTCACTAGTGGTACTGACCATTCTCTTGCTTTCAATTTCAGCATGAATAGATGTGCTCAATTTCTTGCTTAACTTAAACAAGAGGGTCACAATGAAGCCTCATCTTAGGATGAGACATTTGCCCCTGCTGCTTCAGCTAGAAGGCTTGGTAGGCACCAAACAACCCGGACACAAGAGATCCCTGTCGAGGAGTTAAAGGTGTCACAAGGAGTTCCTAGGGCATCTACGTTTGATATGCAGGGCATTCCTAGTAGGGACAGAGGCTAATAATGTTATGTTTCGAGACTCGATGATGATGATGCAGCAGCAGCAGTAGTTAGCTCCCCCAGTGGTAGTCTCAGAACAAGAGAGGTCAAATATGCAATTATCTATGGCATATGCAAGGTTTCATCCGATAGAGTTCGATGGAACTAAACCTCGAGTGGCTATTGATTTTCTCGATAAGGTGGAGATGCGAGGCACGAGACTGCATGGTTTTGATACACAACTGGTGGGTTCAGTAGAGATGTCTCTGCAAGGGATGGCTAAGGATTGGTACCGAGATCATATCCTTCCACACTTGGGTACAGTGACTTGGTCACAGTTTAGAGAGAGATTTATGGACTACTTCCTCTCCTTTACAACTCGTGAGACACTCAGATCATAGTTTTTGAACCTATGTCGTTGAGATAGGACAATGGACGAGTACACCACAGACTTTATTCGCTTAAGTCGTTATGCTCCATAGAGTGGTTCACATGAACAGAGGAAGAACAACCAGTATGTGTTAGGGCTAGGACCTCTTTTCCTTAGTATGACTATGAGCTGTGGAGAGAAGTTCTTTACCTTAGTGGATGTGGCCAAGCAATTAGAGAGGATTCTGGTGGAGCAGGGTACCTTATTTACGGGAGAGTAAAGTAAGAGGCACTCTACAAGATCCTCTAGTTTTCAGCAATGACAACAACAGCAATGAAACTTTTTTCCCAAATTCAACTAGAGTGGTAGTTCTCAGTAGAGGGCTGTTCAAGCTCATGGAAAGGCGAGATCTAGCCGTAGACATTTGGGAGGATTCAGATTCACGCCTGGTGTAGGTAGTAACAGTAGCGGGCAGAGCTCAGGATGCAGTAATTTGGGCTCAACTTTTTCCATTTGTTAGGAGTGTGGTAGAGTACATCCAGGTCCATGTCGCATATCACCAAGAGCTTGCTATAGATGTGGCCAGCATGGGCATTTGATTAGAGATTGCCCTATAATGAGATATCAACAGTTCTCTTCTTGTGTGGCGCAACCTCCATTTCAATAACCATAAGCGGTATCACAGTTTGGTGGCTAGCAGGGGTGAGGATTTGAAGGGAGACAGTTGGGAGATAGATTTGGAGGCCGCAGTCTGGGACAATCCTGTAGGTCTCAATAGGTAGGTTGCGGTTAGGCTAGGGAGTTCACTCTCACCTCTCAAGATGCATAGGCTTTCAATGCAGTGGTATCAGGTATCATTCTCGTATGTGGAATAGAAGCTACATTTTTTTATAGATTCAGGAGAGACTCATTCTTTCATGTCACCCAACTTTGCTATGAGGTTAGAAATAACACCAGATAGGATGGATAAATCTCTGTCAATATCTACACCTCTGATTGATGTCATAGAGGTAAATTTAATCTACTACTTATATCTCATGGAGATTAATGGTAGGAGATTGATAGTGAATCTTATGGTATTGGCAGTTATAGATTTTGATGTAATATTGGGAATGGGTTAGTTATCCCATCATTATGCTACCTTGGATTGTAAAAACAAGGAAGTGATGTTTAAGATTCCAGGGGACATATAGTTTATCTTTAAGGGGGATAGAAAAACTACCCCTTCCAACATTGTTTTAGCAGTAGCGGCTAATAAGGTGCTCAGATAAGGGTGTCAAGGATTTTTAACCTTATTCAGGGATTTAGCTGTAGAGGGCATCAGTCTTCAAAGCATTCAGATAGTTCGAAAGTTTCCAGATGTGTTTCCTGAGGAGTTACCAGGGTTACCCCCAGAGTAAGAAATTGAATTTTGTATTGAGGTAATACCTGGTACGGTTCTGATTTCTATACCACTATATAAAATGGCATATGCAGAATTAAAGGAATTAAAGAAGAAGTTACAAGATCTGTTAGATAAGGGTTTCATTAGACCTAGCGCTTCGCCATAGGGTGTACTGGTACTATTTGTAAATAAAAAGGATGGTTCTCTCCGATTGTGTATTGATTATCAATAGTTAAGTAAGGTAATTATTCGCAACAAGTATCCACTACCTTGAATTGACAATTTGTTTGACTAACTTCAAGGTGCTAAGTACTTTTCTAAAATTGATCTAAGATTAGGATACCATCAGCTAAGGATCAAAGGGGATGATGTGTCTAAGACTGCTTTTAGGACTCAGTGCGACCATTATAAGTTTTTAGTAATGTCTTTGGGCCTTATAAAAACTCTAGCAGCTTTCATGGATTTGATGAGTAGAGTATTCAAACCGTTCTTGGATAGACTTGTGATTATTTTTATTGCTGACATTTTGCTGCATTCGCAGACAATAAGGAGCATATCAAACACTTAAGATTGGTATTGTAGACACTACAAGAACATCAATTGTATGCTAAATTCTCAAAATGTGAATTATGGCTTGAGAGTATTGCATTATTAGGTCATGTGGTATATCATGACGGAATACAAGTGGAGCCGAAGAAGGTAGAAGTTGTGATGAATTAAGAACAGCCCAGGACCTTGATAGAGGTACGAAGTTTTCTTAGGTTAGCAGGTTACTATCGAAGATTTGTTCAAAATTTTTCTAAGATAGCAGTCTTGTTGACCCGATTGACGCAAAAGAATGTCCAATTTATTTAGTGCCTGTTTGGATGGGCTTATGTCAGTAGAGCTTTTCTGAAAAGAGCTTTTATGAGAAGCCAGTTGACTGTTTGGCTATCAATTAAAAAAACAGCTTTTTTAAAAGAGCTTCATACAATAGACTGTTTGGTAACATAAAAATAAAAGCACTTTTAT
>JAOQMP010000209.1:40798366-40811743 GCA_027563575.1 Erythroxylum pedicellare
CATGTGAAGTGAAATAGTGATCGTTTGTAGCTCGTCCTTATCGTAGGATATGTACCGGAATGACCTGTGGGCGTCCCGGTGTGTACCCTGCAGTAAGGGGGCGCTACAAAGAAGATATCTAAATGTAGAAAATAGATCAAAAAGAATTCTAAATAATGTAACTCTTTTAAGTCATTTCAGCCTTCTTCAATTGTTTTTGATGCCATAGAGGGTCTAATAGAAAGTAACTCTCTTAAATTCCCCCTGAAGTATCTTTATGCTCTTCTTTAATAACTTTGACTAGATTTTGGTATTGTCTTCTCTCATACCCTATCTGTCACATTAGGTACTTCAACATCATGGTATCTTCATTCTACTTATGATAGCCTTATGACCTCTTTTTTTTTTTTGTCCTTACATCTTTAAAAGAAAACATTTGTTTCACATAATGTTAATATTGTTGATAACTCTACTATGTATGATTAGAACATAAGCACTATTTAATCATCAATATTATCCTTGTCTAATACATTTCTTATTCCTAAACTCTTGTTAAATCTTATTTCTATTGGAGAAATATGTGAACTTGATGATGACTTATCCCTTTTAAATCATGGCTATACTATGCTAGATCCATAGACAAGGAAGATCCTTAGGATAGGGCATAAGTTTAAATAGTTATTTGAGCTCACTTTTTAATCTTTCATCCTAATTTTTATAAGTACTATCACTTCTTATATTTGGCATTCTCGTCTCGATCATCTATATAATATTAAATTGGGATCTTTACTCTCTAGTGGCTTTTTAGGATTTGTTAAGTCTAAAAATATTGTGTCTTATATCAACTTTCTAATGGTTTTGGTTTAAAATTTTCTCTTAATGATTCCATTTTTATAACACTGTAACATCCCATGTGCTATAGATATAAGAGACTTTTTCTTCTTTTCTCCATTTTCTTATAATTTAATTTTAACCCCTCCCAAAAGTTACTATTTATGATTCCCTCTCTTTAACCATTCTTCACCGCTAGTGACTCAAACCGATTAGTGTTATATACCAATCTCTTCCTCTCAATGAGTCATTCGCAACCATACCCATTTTAGCAACCATCGTCACCAAAATCGTTGAAAAATTTGAGGAGAAAAATTGACAAAAAATGTCGATCCTCAATCCGTCACTTCCTGTGGTTGTTGTTGGTCATCACCACCACCATTCAACTCATCTTGATGTTAAGAGCAAAAGCCATATGGTCGTATTGCCAGTTGTAGTCTGGATCACTACCGATTAATGGAAAAAGAGGTTAAGGTTTCGATTCATTTTTCTTTAATTCGTTTAAATATGTTGAGAATCTGAGTATATTGCTTTGAAGAAAATTGATCTACTCATCAAAAGCTTTCATTTGGTATAAAAATCATTGAATTCTGAGATAAAATATTTTTTAGTGATCGGAGGGAATATTCTGATGACTTGAGGAATATTTCGATCACCGGAAGTACTGTTTCAGCGACAATTTTGGTCACATTTGTGAAAAAATCTAAAAATTATACTGACAATTTTTCTCTAAAGAACCATAGTGAGATTTTGAACGGTTTGTGAATTAAAAATCACGGAACATTTAGGTGAGAATAAGAGAAATTTCCAAAATTCATAAATGGACTGCTTAGGTAATTCGGATGATACCTAAATCATTATTTGAGTCCAACAAATCCTAATTAGCACTAATTGAGATATTTTCTTTTGATTTACTATATATAGTAGGAGCAAGACTCCCATTGGAAGGTTCGGTCGGATGGGTTCGATTATCAGGTAAGTTCATACTGACTTACTATTACCGTGGTTATACCAGTAAATGAATATTGTTCAATGCTGGTATAGACGACAACATGTAGCAATGCATAACTACATTTATATACATATTTATATATATATGCATATCGATAGATACTTATATATTTATATAGCGAACACGTATATGCAGTAATGTATACCTGCTTTAGTATAATCCTTTATATCGAATTAACCGAGTGGATACGTTGGGTTGGTTATTGCATACATACATTGATCATTACATAACTGAATGTTTACTTGATAAATTGTGTGCTTAATAATTTGGTATGTATTACTATGTTCGATAGTGGGGAAGAAAAGATCTATAGGATGTGCCACTTGATAGGTATACATCATGACCAAATGCGCACTGTTTATGATTATGAGAGTTGTTTGTTATGATATTGAGATATTTCATGGGCCGATTCTAGTTGTTGCATGGCTCCTGATCGGACCCTTATTTGTGATGCTTATGAATTTGGACGCTTTGAGCAAGGGCTGGTCTATTAGTGATGCTTGGCTCCCCGTAGCCCCTTTAGATTAAAAGAGCCTTACGGTTACATGAGCATAGGAGCATGGCTAGGTCATTGGTGATGCATAGCTTCCCACAGCCATTCGAGGTTTAGAATTGTGAGGGCTTACCCTTGGAGATTAGGATCTAACAGATATTCACCCCCACAATTTATTTGTGTTGTTGATGTGATTGGGTGTGTTTTGATATTCACGCATGACTGTGCACATAACATTGGGTATCGTAGGACTCAGCGAGGTCTGACTCCCCTCAGCTTTATTTTTCAGGTCAACTACCACCAGCTTCATAGCAGTGACTCTTGTGACATGTCCGTTGCAACTTACCTACGTTTGTGTATGTTATTTCTTTATTTTCATTATCCTATATTGTAGCATCCATAGTGACATGATTTCATGAGTTGTAAAACTTCTTTCTAACGTGACATGAATTTATTTTGTCGCTAATGGTAGGCTTACGTGTGAAATGAGGTTTCGAACCTTGGTCCCACATGCCGATCACACGACTGTTTCAGGTTGTGACAAAGTTGGTATCAGAGCCTAGGTTATAGATTTATGGCCTAGTATGTTCTTTGGTTTGTCACTTCAGGAAAATAGGAATCCACTCCTTTTTAAAGTCACCTCTTACAGAATACATTCATACTCTCACTGGTGGTACTAACCATTCTCTTGCTTTCAATTTTAGCATGAATAGACACCTCTTACAGAATACGTTCATACTCTCACTGGTGGTACTAACCATTCTCTTGCTTTCAATTTCAGCATGAATAGACGCACTCAATTTCTTGCTTAACCTGACCAAGAGGGTCATAATAAATCCTCAGCTCAAGATGAGACATCTACCCCTACTGCTTCAGCTGGAAGGCATGGTAGGCGCAGAACGACCCGAACACAAAAGGTCCCTTTCGAGGCACTGGAGGTGTCACAAGGAGTTCTTGGGACACCTGCATTAGATATGTAGACATTCCTAGCTAGAATGGAGGCTAATAATGCTATATTTCGAAACTCGATGATGACAATGCAACAGCAGTAGCAGCCAACTCCCCCAATGGCAGTCCGAGAACAAGAGAGGTCGGACATGCAATTATCTATGACATATGCAAGGTTTTGTCCAATAGAGTTCAGCGGAACCAGACCTCGAGAGGTTATTGATTTTCTTGATAAAGTGGAGATGTAAGGGAAGAGGTTGCATTGTTTTGATACACAACTGGTGGGTCCGGTAGAGATGTCTCTGTAAGGAATGGCTAAGGATTGGTACCGAGATTATATCCTTCCACGCTTAGGTACAGTGAATTGGTTTCTGTTTAAAGAGATATTTATGGACTACTTCCTCTCCTTTGCAACTCGTGAGGTTTTTAGATCAAAGTTTCTGAACCTATGATGTGGAGATAGGATAGTGGCCGAGTACACCATAGACTTTATTCAATTGAGTCGTTAAGCCTTAGAGATTAGTTCAGATGAGTTGAGGAAGAACAACCAGTATATGTTAGAGCCAGGACCTCTTTTCATCAGCATGACTGTGAGCTATCGAGAGAAGTTCTCTACCTTAGTGGATGTGTCTAAGCAGTTAAAGAGGATTCTGGTGGAGCAGGGTAACTTGTTTACAGGAGAACAAAGTAAGAGGCACTCTGCAGAATCCTCTAGTTTTTAGCAATGACAACAACAACAATTAAACTTTTCGCTAGGGTTTAGCCAAAGTGAGAGTTCTCAGCAGAGGGTTGTTTAAGCTCATAATAAGATGAGATCTGGTTGTAGACATCTGAGACAGATTTATGCCTAGTGTAGATAGTAGCAGTAGCGGGCAGAGCTCAAGATCCAATAGTTCAGGCTTAGCTTTTTCCATTTGTCAGCAGTGTGATAGAGTGCATCATAGTCCATGTCACATACCACCAGGAGCTTCCTACAGATGTGGCCAATATGGGCATTTTATTAGAGATTGCCCTGTGATGGGATATCAGCAATCCTCTTCTAGTATGATGCAACCTCCATTTCAACAACTACAAGGGGGATCACAGTTTGGTGGTCGACAGGGGTGAGGTTTTAAAAGGAGACAGTTGGGAGGTAGATTTGGAGGCGCAGTCTGGTACAATCCTCTAGCTCTTGGTAGGTAGGTCGTGGTTAGGCTAGGGCATTAACTCACACCCCTCAAGATTCACAAGCTTCCAATGCAGTGGTGTCAGGTATCATTCTTATAAGTGGAATAGAACCTATGGTTTTGATAGATTCAGGAGTGACTCATTCTTTCATATCGCCTAACTTTGCTATAAGGTTAAAAATAACATTGGATAAGATGGATGAATCTCTGTCAATATCTACACCTCTGATTCATGTCATAGAGGTAAATTTGATCTACTACTCATTTCTAGTGAAGATTAATGGTAAGAGATTAGTAGCGAATCTTATGGTATTGCTAGTTATGGATTTTGATGTAATATTGGGAATGGATTGGTTATCCCATCATTATGCTACCTTAGATTATAGAAAGAAGGAAGTGATGTTTAAGATTCCAGGGGATGTAGAGTTTATCTTTACGGTGGATAGAAAAACTACCCTTTCCAATATAGTTTCAGCGGTAATGGTCAACAAGATGCTCAGACAAGGGTGCTAAGGATTTCTATCCTTATTCAGGGATTTAGCTATAGAGGGTATCAGTCTCCAAAGCATTCCAGTAGTTTGGAAGTTTCCAGATATGTTGCTTGAGGAGTTACTAGGGTTACCCCCAGAATGAGAAATTGAATTTTGTATTGATGTAGTACCTAGTACTATTCCGATTTCTATACCACCATACAAAATTACACCTAGAGAATTAAAGGAATTAAAGAAGCAGTTACAAGGTCTGTTAAATTAGGGTTTTATCAGACCTAGTACTTTGCCATGGGGTGCATTGGTACTGTTTCTAAAGAAAAAGGATGGCTCTCTTCGGTTGTGTATTAATTATCAATAGTTAAATAAGGTGACTATCTGCAACAAGTATCCATTACCTAAAATTGATGATTTGTTTGACCAACTTCAAGGTGCTAAGTACTTTTCTAACATTTATCTAAGATCAATATACCATCAACTAAGGATCAAAGGGGATGATGTGTCTAAGATTGTCTTTAGGACTCAGTATGACCATTTTAGGTTTCTAGTAATATCTTTTGGCCTTATAAATGCTCCAGCAGCTTTCATGGATATGATGAATAGAGTATTCAAGTTGTTCTTGGATAGGTTTGTGATTATTTTTATTGATGAAATTTTGATGTATTCGCAGACAGATGAGGAGTATGTCAAACACTTAAGATTGGTATTGCAAACACTTCAAGAACATTAACTGTATGCCAAGTTCTCAAAATGTAAATTATGACTTGAGAGTGTTGCATTCTTAGGACACGTGATATCTCAAGGCAAAATACAACTCGACCTAAAGAAGCTGTGATGAATTGGAAACAACCCAGGATCATGATAGAGGTACGAAGTTTTCTCAGGTTAACAGGTTACTATCAAAGATTTGTTCAAAATGTTTCTAAAACAGCAGTCCCATTGACCCAATTGATGTAAAAGAACGTCCAATTTATTTAGTTCGATGCTTGCAAGGAGAGTTTTCAAAAACTGAAGGAGTGTTTAACTTCAACTCCAATATTCGCTTTATCAACGGAAGATGGGGGATTTCAATTGTACTGTGACGCTTTAAGAGTTAGCCTTAGATGTGTATTGATGCAAAATGGTAGGGTGATTGCTTATGCTTTCAAGCAATTGAAGAAACACGAACAAAATTATCCTACGTATGATTTAAAGATGGCAGCAATAATCTTTACTTTAAAGATTTAGAGACATTACCTGTGTGATGAGACATATGAGATTTTACAAATCATAAGAGTCTAAAGTATATATTTTAGCAGAAAGATTTAAATTTGAGGCAAAGAAGGCAGATAGAATTACTAAAAGATTATGAATGTATGATCCAGTATCATCCAGGGAAGGCAAATGTCGTGGTAGATGCTTTAAGTAGGAAATCTCCAGGTAGTTTGGGGCATATTATAATAGAGAGGAGAGCTTTGACCAAGGATCGAGGTACTCAGTTTCATATTCCAGATGTAGGAATATTACTAGCCAACATCAGGGTGCATTCATTATTATTGGACAGGATTAGGATCGCCCAAGGTCAAGATCTAAAATTTCAACAACTTATTTATGACGTTCAGGAAGGACGATATGTAGATTTTGAAATCGATAAAGAAGGCATACTCAGAATGAATGGCAGACTGTGTGTTCTAGGTATAGAAAACACGAAAGAGGAGATTCTAGAGGAACCACACTATGTTTCATACAACGTGCATCCAGGTTCCACCAAAATGTACCATAATATTAGAGATATGTATTGGTGGGACAGTATGAAGAAAGATGTGGCTGAATATGTTTCTAAATGCTTGACATGTCAATAAATAAAAGCTGAGCATTAGGATCCCTCAAGTAAGCTACAACCACTGCTAATTCCTGAATGGAAATGGGAGAGGATCATGATGGATTTTTGGGTTGGTCTACCTTATACAAGAACTCGATGTGATTCAATCTTGGTGATTGTAGATAAACTGAGGAAATCAACACATTTTGTACTTGTGAAGACTACTTAGTCGGTTTCCAATCTCACTTAAGTTTATATTGATCGAATAGCATGCCTCCATGGAGTACCTATATTGATAGTTTTGGAAAGGGGATTGTAGTTCACATCTCGATTTTGGAAAAAATTATAGGAGGTGTTGGACATTAGATTGGATTTTGTACGACATTTCATCTTGGGACTGATGGATAGTTTGAAAGGACAATTTAGACCTTAGAGGATATGTTGAGGATGTGTGTGATATATTTTGGCGATAGTTGGAATTGACACTTGCCTTTAATTGAGTTCTCTTACAATAATAGTTACCACAGTAGTATTGGGATGACACTATACGAGGCATTGTATGGGCAAAAATGCAGGTCACCGAGATGTTGGGAGAAGGTAAGCGAGAGGCACTTGGAGGGCCCAGAATTAACCAAAATCATGTCAGATAAGATCCCATTGATCAAGCAAAAGCTAGAGATAATTGTCAGTAGAAAGAAGAGTTACACTGATCCAAAGTGTAAGGAAGTGGAGTTTCAAGTCGAAGATTTCATATTCGTTAAAGTTCCTTCAATGAAGTGTGTGATGAGGTTTTGAAAGAGAGGAAAATTGTCTCTAAGGTATGTTGGACCTTACGATGTAAATGAGAGGGTTGGAAATGTGGTATACTGGTTGGCATTACCTTTAGACATGGCCCAAGTCCATCCAGTATTCCATATTTCTATACTTCGCAAGTACATTCTCGACCCTTTCCATGTATACCAACCATAAAGCATGGAAGTGAGTGAGAATTTAACCTACAAAGAGGAGCTAGTAACTATCATGGATTTGCAGGTGCGATAGTTTCGATCAAAACAAATGCTCATGGTTAAGGTGATATAGAGGAATGGTCGAATTGAAGAAGCTTCTTGGGAGATAGTATGAAAGATAAGAGAATTGTATCTATACTTGTTCCCTTAATAAACGTTATTATAAAAATTGAGGAAGAAATTTTTGTAAAGGAGAGAGAATGTAACATCCCGTGTGCTATATATATAAGAGACTTCTTCTTTTCCCCATTTTTCATTATTTCATTTTAACCCCTCCCAAAAGTTACTATTCACGATTCACTCTCTATAAGCATCTTTCACCGCTAGTGACTCAAACCGGTTAGTGTTCTATACCAATTACGAGCCCTTCATAACCATACGCATTCCAGCCACCATCTTCACTCGAATCGTTGCAAAAACTGAAGAGAAAAATCGACGAAAAGTGCCAATAGTCGATATGTCGCTTCCGGTGGTTGTTGTTGGTTACCACTACCACCATTCGGCTCATCACAACATCAGGAACAAAAGCCCCATGCTCTTGTCACCAACCGCTAATTGGATCGCCACCGATTGACGGAAAAAGAGGTTAAGGTTTTGGTTTGTTTTTCTTCAATTCGTTTAAATATGTTGAGAATCTTAGTATGTTGCTCTAGAGAAAGTTGTTCTACTTATGAAAAACTTTTATTTGGTATAAAATTTGTTTAATTCTGAGACTGAAGATTTTTTAGTGATCAGAGGGAATATTCCGGTGACCTAAGGAATATTTCAGTCGCCAGAGGTACTGTTCTGGCGACCATTTTGGTCACTTTTGTGAAAAAATTCTTAAAATTATACTGATCATTTTTCTTTTAAGAACCATAGTGATATTTTCAATGGTTTGCGAATTAAAAATCACGGAACGTTTAGGCGATGATAGGAGAAATTTCCAAATTTCATAAATAGACTGCTTAGGTAATTCAGATGATACCTAAATTGTTATTCGTGTCCACTAACTCCTAATTAGCACTGATTGAGATATTTTCTTTCGATTTACTAGGTATAGCAAAAGATGGACCCTATTGGAAGGTTCGGACGGATGAGTTCGACTAACAGGTAAGTTCATACTGACTTACTGTTACCGTAGTTGTACTAACAAATGAATACTATTCAATCTTGTTAAAGATGATAGCATGTAGCAATGCATAACTACATTCATATGCATGTGTATATATATCGATTGATATTTATATATATATATCGATTGATATTTATATATTTATATAGTGAATGTGCATATACAGTAATGTGTACCCACTTTAGTATAATCCTTTATATCGAATTAATCAAGTGGATAAGTTGGGTTGGGTTTTGCATACATGCATTGGTCATAGCATAACTAAATGTTTACTTGATAAATTGCACGCTAAATAATTTGATATGTATTGCTATCTTCAATATATATATATATATATATATATATATATATATATTATTGATAGATTGTGTTCATTGGTTAGAAAATTCTTAAATTTTATAAACTCCCAATTCAAACCCCTTTTAATCTTATTAAAGACTAACAAGTGGTATCAGAATGGGTCTATTAGGCTAGCATTTCTAATGAAATCATAGCAAAGATCATAATGGCATAGTTAGGAGTATCATAATCATCATTCAACCAAGAGGGACAATGTTTTTTTTTTAAAAAATTAAAGAAATATATTATAGAACAAAATAGAGGTTCACAAATAGTCCATTGAGAACTCACATTCACTAGTAAAGAAAATTGAAGAACAATCTCTTTCCTAAAATAGCAAAAATACATTCATACAGGAAACTAGTAGCTAAACTTCCTTATAATCAATTGACTTTGTTTTTAAGAAAAAGGATATCCTTAATGGTTTGAAGGATCGCATATATTGTCTCCTTCGAAGTAGCATATTTTTTTTAAATCTTCTATTATTCCTTTCATTCCATATCCCTTAGATATAAGTCTCCATTGTAATAAAATAAGTCTCTAAAGTGTCCTTAGGAATGTAAGAGTGATCCATCAGCCATTGAATAGTTTCGAAAAAGGAATTCCTTGTAAGTTCCCATTAACTAAATCTTTAATCTCTTTCTAAACATTAGAAGTAAAGTGACATTCAAGAAACCTCCAAAGAGAGATAAAGCTTTAGTAGAACTTTTTATGATGGCAATGATTACCTTTATTAGAAAACTAAGATGAGATTCTTCTTAGTGACCAAAAGTGTTAACATATGGGAAATGGTTCCAAAATGGTCCCTTTATTCTTATGAAAATTGTGTATAACAAAAAGATGTGCAAATTAAAGGAAAAACAGGAACCTCAATATGAGAGATTAGTTTCCTTGAATAGTTAAGCCATACACATCCTTTTTTTATACATTAGGAGGAAATGAATTCAATAAGATCTATATGTGTGAAATGGCTCATGAAATTTGACATACTTTATAGTTTCATATGAGGGAAACAATCAAGTAAAGAAGAGCAAAATAATCATGCTAAGACATCATTATGAATTGTTTTAAATAAAGCATGATGAAAACATATCTAGCATGTATACTAGATTTATTGATATCATTAATGCTATTAAAGATCTTGGAAAGGCCTATAATAATGTTGAAATGAAATGTTATAAAAAAGTTGCTTTGGTCACTACTAAAGAAACAGGAAGCTAAAGTGAAGGCGATACAAGGCAAAGATCTAACATCACTACCATTAGAGGAGTGTATTAGATCTCTTCTTACATATAAAATGAAGCTCCAAGAAACACAAGAAGAAATGATGCTTTCAAAGAAAAATAATTTAGTTCTTAAAGCTTCAAAAAAAGAATCAAGCGAAGAAGAAGAGACATTAACTAGTGAAACTTCAGTAGATAGGGATGAGGCAGTGTGATCTAGTAGGGGATGCAGCATACCAACAACCAAAGCAGACAGCAAAGAAGACAGGGCCCAGGCATCTACACCATAGGTAGGCACAGTCAAGGAAATGCAAAAAACATTAATGGATGGTTGAGAGAACAGGTATTTCCATCTAGTGTGAAGTTATTGTTGGTAGTTTTCTGAAGGTGTTAGATACCTCCAACAAAGAAATGCACGATTGAATCTTGCTGCAAATTAGTTATTGCTGAGCGTTCCAATATATGTATGTTTCTTAGGATATTAGGATCTCTATGAAGCTTATAATTAAGTCAGGTTTTCAGTGTATTGTTGCCATATGTGAAGCATTTTCTCAGGGAACTTCTTGTCAGTGTAAGGGTGTCATCTTTTGATAGGTATGAGATGAGTTTCTGAACTATCTCTACCCATGTACATATATTTTTTTATTATATTAATCTTATATTTGATTAACCAAAAAAAAAAGACATTAGTTTAATCCCAAAAAAATTCAAAATTTTTTGAAGAAGAAATTCTCCTAAAGAAAGGACTTTAAGGAAGGTAAAAAGTGATTTATAACATAAATCCTCAAAGCTTTTTTACTTTGAATGTAGAAACTTGGTCATATAAAGTCACATTGTCTTCTACTCAAAGATAATTACAACTATGAAAGAAACTATAAGAACAAGAAGAAGGATAAGAAGAAAGTATTTAAAGCATTAACTTAAGTTGACACAAGTGAATTTGAAAGTAAGCATTTGGAAAGGAAAAAAAAAGGATAGCTCATATCTGTTTTACCTCTATAAATGATGATGAGTTAACCTCCAACCCTAACTTATGTGATTGTGATATTTATTTATGATGAATTATTTAAAATTTTAGAAATCATAAGTAAAAAAAGGAAAAAAAATATCATTCAAACTTAAGGAAGTTAAAAAATAGTTTGATGCATGCATAAATGAAAAAAAATTGAAAATTGAAAAACACAGCTTTAAGGCATCTGAAAATATGATTATTGATGACAATTGTAATATAGATGCATTAAAGCTTGAGAATGAAACATTAAAAAAGGAGGTTGATTCCCGTAAGGACTCATTTTCTAAGTTTACTAAAAGGAGTGAAAAACTAAAAAACATGCTAGGATGTCAAAAAATTCCAATAATATATATGGAATAGGATATAACCATAGAAGTGACAACAATATTAAAATCACATTTGTCTAGAGAAATATTTGCATGGAAAAGAATCATTACCTAATATGATAAATAAGTATAGAGCATCCACATCTAAGCATATGCATGGGCATTCCACAATCACTAGGACTAGTTCCAAAAGCAAGCATCATGGTTTCATATATGGCTCATAACCTAGGCATTAAGTTTAATACTATCAGGGAAAGAATAGGCATAACTTCTACGATAACATGTAAACCCATTCACACCATTTTAGGCCTAAAAAAACATATATCAATCTTTCATTCACAATTTACATAATGTATACAATGATGGTAGCTCATTTCACTATCATAAGAAACCATTCAACACCTTTATTGTCTAAAAGAAGTTCCCTTATTATCTATACTCACATAGTAATGTGTTTATGCATCATCATCACTTATATAACATGCTATGTCATTTTTATAGTAAGTGTGCACAAGTTGATACATTTTGTTTTCTCAAACAAAGAATGGCAAGTAAATCTTTGAAAGTGTTGATTAAAAACAAGGAGCATAACAATTAATGAACTAATCTTATTTAATATCTAAAACATATTAACTAGCTTATTTTATAGGGTTCTTAAAAAGAAAATGCTACATGGTAAAGATTGTAGTTATTGAATTAAGTATTATTTTTGAAGAGATTATATTTTTATCTTAATGAATTTAAATTTTTTATAACCAAGAAAGCCTTTAAAATGTTTATATATAATACGGAGAAGTTTGCATAAAAAGAGTAAGAATAATTAAAATTTTTTCAAAAGAAACAATTATTGAACCAAGTGTGGATGAAAGGATGGATGACATGTGGAACGAACCCTACCTGTCTCCAAAATTACCACTGGCAATGCTATGGGAACCCTCCAACAGCTGGTTGGGCCCCCCTGCCTGATTTGTCACCTCCTTCTCCCTCCTTCAAGGAGGTGTTAACGGCCTATGTTACATTGCAATCTACTATCTTTGCCTCCGACCCGATTACCCGTAGATGCTTAGTTTCGCAGAAGGGTTTTCCATCCATTCTTTTCTCTCCTTCCTATATCACAAAGCTATCTGATTCTTCTCCTTGGGCTCTGGTGGGCAAATTTACTCATGGGTATAATAAGCAGAACCTTTTTTTAGGGCATCCCTGACTACACGTCATTACACTAGTCAAAATAAAATAATTAGACTACTACTATAGCAGTGACGAGTCTAGGTCGATCCTACAAAGAGTGTATGTAAAGTTTATAAAATGAAATTAACTGGCGTTTAGGTTTAACGGGGGGTTTTGGTTTTCTTTGAAAGAAGAAAATAAAATAAACTAACTAATAAAAACAAATTAAAGAAAACATGCAAAAAAATGATAGAAGTGGGGAATTCGATAAGGACCCCGTTCTTTAGTTAAATCTCGACCTATACCCTAATTAAACATATTTCATCAATTTGTTGTTCTCAAACCTCTCATAGCAACTATTAATCGTGAGTTAATAATTAACCCGAGTTTTCCCTTAGGTTTTGTTTAATCAAGATACGATCATTAATTAAACCTAACCACTGAACAACCTAGGATACGATCTCTAGATTT
>JAOQMP010000209.1:40822266-40837425 GCA_027563575.1 Erythroxylum pedicellare
CGCTAATAATTCTACCTTTAGTGACCAATTTTAAATGGTTGTTAATAATGCATTTTTAACGACCAACGTAATAACTCGTCACTGAGCACTTTTAGTAACAACCCTATAGTGACCACCTATGACTAACTCGATTTTGGTCGCTATAACTTTTAACGACCATTTTCTTAATTTTAGCAACCGTTAATAATAGTTGCTGAAACTAATTTTTCTTGTAGTGTAGATGTGACTTATCTTCTTCTTAACATTAAAATCAAATTTCTGTAATTGACCCTTGAGACCGTTAAACATGCTATAGTGTTCCTAGATTTTCATTTTCTTGTATATTTAATCAATGATTAAAAAATTCAATCAATTCAATCGGTTTAATAGTAAAAACTTTAAACTTTCTCATTTTCTAATTTAATTTTTAATTTTTAGTTCAATTTATTTTAATAATTCTTGTTGTTAAAAACTGATCAATTTATTAATTAATCGGTTAATTTTTATAAATAAACAAGTTCTTATAAACTAAAATAAAATAATTAATTTTTATTTAACATTCTCTTTTTTCAATTAAACTTCAAATTCTTTGATAAGTGTCAAGACAATCTTTTTCAATTATATTTCAAATTCTTCAATTTTATTTAATCTTTAACTAATTTTGTGACGACCTAATTTTGATTAAGCCTTTTAAACCTTAAACCTTTTATCTTATACGTTTAACTTTTAGTCCGGTTTTTAAAACATTATATTTAACACAATTGTAACTTTTATGTAATTTTTTGTTGGATAAATAGTTTCCAAATTTTTTCTAGTTTTTGTTGGTGAATCTTCACTGACAATACTATGTCTCTAAGCCTTCACTTCCGTCGAATTTTTTCCTAAACCATTGATGTTGCTAACCGAATAAGTTTAATACCAATTACTAAAAAATTGAATGTAGAAAATAAATATTGGAAACATCAGACTAAAATAGATTAAGAAAAAGGGATTACTACAAAGGTTCAATACACACTAAGAATTTAATATGATTCAATAAAACTACTTTTTATGGAAAGGCAATATTACAATTTTTTAGATTAATAAATAATACAAATATAATCCCTTAAATATGCATTCTCAATATCTTTTGATTTTAAAATTTCATAAACAACTATGAGTTATTTGAAAACAACCTCTATTAGTTATAAATAAAACTGCGCATTACTTAGAATTTTTACTGGTTTGGGAATGCATTTAATAAATAGGTAAAATTTGGAGAATTTTACAATATGAAGAACATGTTTAGCCTCACAATCAGTAGGAGCTCTAGAAATAAATATTGAACGAATCTAAATGCTTGCGAAAAGTCCGAAACCAAAACATAACTTGGAAACCACGGGCCACAATTGAGGCATACTTTACAAATACAAGGAAAGAATTATACTGATTGTTACAAAAGATTGGTTGAAGTAATTTCAGAAAATTTTCTAGTGATCTAAGAGCAACAGCTGTTTACAACAACGATTGGTAAAAGCTCAAGCAAAGAGGTACTATTCAATGAATCAATTGAACAACAACAACAACAGATGAAGGTTAGACTAGGCAGTAAGAGTTTGGTGCAAATATCCTAAGCCGCTCGCCGAGTGCAGCTCTTCGGCACATGTACGGCATGAAATTTTGGCTCCTTTGGTATTGTTGTGAGCCTTTTTCCATGAAGAGATGACCTGGAAGCCTTGGCTTCAGTTAAAGCACCCCCTTCACTTGCCTTTGTGGTTTCCTTGCGTCTTGAACTTGCTGAGGTTTCGCTTATTGTGTCGAGTTGACCCTTTCTACTACTGCTTGATACGGCACTACAACAGCAGGAACACTACATATTAGTATTTAGAAACTCTACATTATTATGATATTTAGGATCAGAAGAACCCACTCTAGAGGGCTTGTAACATGTATGACAGAAGGAGATTTTGCCCTCTTGAAACTTTTAGCCTTCATATCTGCCGTATGGAGTGGTGTAGTCACAAGTTTCTGCTGCGAAGAAATTGTATGCCTCTGCGGGGTAGTGGACAGTTTTAGTCCCCTTCTTTCTTTCGAAATTTTCAAGCTAGAATTCTGCTTTCGCCACACAAATATTAACACATAGTAAGTAAGCTATAGTCGAATGATCACATACCCAAGCCATCTATGAGTGCTTCCAAGTGGTAATTTCCCTTTGCCTTAATAAAAAATGACTTACAGGTTGATCTGTACGTGTTGTACTAGGTGTCTTGTCATTGGTTTCACACGTCTCGTTGCCACATTCGCTCTGTTCACGATTCTTTACACTGGTCTATAATCAATTTCAGGAATTTATTTAGTTAACACAACAATGATACAAAAAGCTTATGATGTATCTCATTTAATAAGGGAAACTCACCTCGATTGCACTTTGATGTTTTCTTTCTGTGTTTCCTTGTGGGAACGTTGAAAATGGTGTGATTTCTTTCAGAGGCTTCTTTTTCAAGTTTGCTTCCTTTACAGCCCTTTCCTACAAACATATTATTCATCTTTAATAAAAATCTAACCAACATTGTAAGAACTAGCTAGCATATGCATTAAATTTACATACATCGGTTCTAAGCCTAAAAGGCCTGGGATTTGTAGGCTTAGACTTTTTATTCTTCAATTCTTGAGCATCCATGTTAGAGCTTGCTTTAGATGACTTTTTCATTGTTCTAACTACCTGTACCAGTTTGAAATGTGCAAACACAAAGTCAGGAAAGGAAAGGGGATCACACTACCTGTAATAGTAAAAAATGGTAGATATGAGTGAGTAGTCAGTCACCTGCGTGTCTTTTGGATTCTGCCTTGAACGAACTTTCTTTCCTAATTGGCTAGTGTTAACATCGCAATGCCTAGAGAACAGAAGTCGATTGATAAGTGATGGAAGAAAAATTAATAATAAAACCTTCTGAAAGAAGAATAATAAAAAGAAAATGTACAGGAACTATTTACCTGTTATCGTCAGAAACCGAATTGTTCTCCTTGTCATCAATCTCCATGACTTCGCCATTATTCTCCTTATCATTACTGTCAATGTTTGTCTTCAAACATGACTCGGTTTTCTCTATTTGACTCTTTCCTTCACAGATCCCATTTCCTTCACAATTTGATGATTGCAGTGATTGAGGATCATTCTCTGCTAAATTTGATTGGGACCGCAAGCCAATTCTGTTGAAGTCTGTAAAGGCTTCATTTCTGTTATCATTCATTGATACTTTTGGGGCTTCTGCAGTCATCAAAATCCCTGCGTTTGCATTTCCTTCATCACCTTGAGGATTAGAGATCACTTCTACCGGGGAACCTTTCCTCGATTTCTCCTCAATCTCCATATCACTTGAGTCATTTTCGGTCCCTTCATGAGTCAGAGGGCAACGATGTTGCGACAAGTTCTTCACTTCTTTCTTACCCTTCATACATTTAGAAGACTTGGCATCCTGGCCTTTTCCTTTTCGACTTCGCTGTCCATCATAAACCCTGCTTTTAACCTCTCTTCCTCTTAACTTTTTTCTTGGAACATCAGAAGGCAATGGTCTATCATACCCTAATACGTGTTTCTTTGCCGCAGTGACCTGAAGCTTCTTCATCGCTTCACATAATGTCTTCACAGGTGTTTTCAGTTCTAGAGAAGTCTTCAGCCTCTTCTTTGGTGAATGAAATACCAAAGCTTTGGCTACTACTTTATTCTTCGGTACAAGGACGGGTCCTCCTTTTGGGTTCCTAACACTCCGAAATGCATCTGGATTTGGCATCCTTTTTTTATTAGCTGGAGTGGTTTGAGCTTTGGTTCTAACAGAAGATTGCTTCAACTTTGTATTGGGAGTTTTGTGATGCTTGGAATGAGGATTGACTGAAACTTTGGGATCAGCCATCCTTTTAGACATGGAAGAGATCAGGGCCAATCTCGATATTCTAGGCTTGGACAGTTTAGGAGGAACTGATTGTGGACATTTTACCTTTGTGCTACATTCATTAAAATGAAAAACGGAGTTAGTACTCAATAAACAAAGAATGTTATGGTTATTGAAAGATCTTCATTCAACAAACCTGTCTTTTCTATATAATGCTTTTCGAAGGCGTATATTGGGACTTCTTGCAGCCATGACCTGGAGAATAAAACTAATTAAGGTTGTGTCCAAGTACAGCAGTTGAAATACCAACATAGGATATATAAGAGAAGTAGATAATATGGTTGTAGCATTTTAAACAAACCCGAAGAACAAAGTTTTTGTCAATTGCTTCAGGATCCAGTTCCTCCTCGTGCTTTTGGTCACATCCTGTAAAACAATTAAAGTAACAACGAGATTTAAAAAGTTAGCTCTTGAAGAGCATTATAACCACAAGATAAAATTTCAGGACTCAGAAGAGGACTATTTCAACGGATATCGACTCAAATATGCAGACATTGTCTCACTCTCACTTAGCCAAGAAATAGAATAAACTTCAGAAGATACAACACACAGTAAAATTCCCGACATGTAAAATCTGGAAAGGTTCAGTAATAGCCTTACCCTTAACTAGTAAAAAAGCTGATTCTGAACAATAAACTTCAGAAGATGATATAACTAAATTGAAGCTTGACCTTAAAGTAAAATTTTGAAAAGCGTAAAGTCAACATGAACTTGTCCTCGTTGTACCATCGAATCGAATGCCAAAAAGAAAAGGAAAATCGTTTCTTTTCTTCTTTGTCCCACAAAAAATTTCAGCAATAAGATTCAACCGGCGTAAACACAAAATTCCAATTTTTTTCCAAACCTCCAACATTATCATACGAACAACCCTTCAGAAGAAACTCTCAAAACTTGAGATCGCAAATGAGGATATGCAACTTGGAAACTAAGGAAGGAACAGCACGAGACAAACTCCACCATAATTTACCACAGCCTATGTTGAAAACGGCCGAGAAATCACTCACCAACTCGTAAACAGAACCAGTAGCGATCATCTCCTGGGCGATGGGAATCGGGTGCGTTAAGATCAACGAACTTGGGCGCTTCGATGTGCTCATAGAACTCGTCTCCGTTTCGTTCCTCGCCATTGATAGTTAAAGAGTGTCGGTCCTCCATTCTCTTCATACACACACAGAAGACAGGAACAGAGAGCAGGAGCGTTGAGTGGAAGTGGGCACTTCGCTTATTGCTCGTTGGCTGGAAATGGCGAGAAGTACGAGAAGATTTAAAAGACGAAACTGTGTTCTTTTTACTTATTTGAAAGTAGCCGTTGGAAAAAATGTTTTGTTTTAATTCAGACAACATGGTCACACTAACGGCTTTTCTAGGGGTGTTTCCGTAAACTCGGAAAATGAAAACTAATATTCCATGTCCAATTATTCTCAATGCACTCGAAAAATCATGACAATTGAAATAGTTTCGGTGTTGTCTTTCTAAAAAACAATAAAAGTTTATTTAGTTGTTAATAATAATATGATTTCATTTTATTATTGATAATAGTAAAATATTAAATCAAAGTTATAAATAAATTAAATTTATGAATTAATTATGTAACTTATTCTATTTTAATGTATCATATGATATTTACTAATAATTCATCATATTTATTAAAGATAAATAAATAAATAATAATGCTTTTAATACATTTAATTATTTAATACATTTAATTTTTTGAAAGTTTGAAACTTATGTTTTTAAGATATTCTAAATTTAGGCTCTATTTATTATATAATTCTCAAAATGTTATTATAACGAAAAAAATAGAAAACTAAAAATCAATTTTTATGTTGAAAATAGAAAGAAACCAAAATGAAAAATTGGAATAAAATAAACTAATAAAATTTTCAATGAATTTGAGAAAAATGAAGAAAATAAAAAACAAACCAAACAAAAATTTGTTAATAAAAAATAAAAGTAGATAAAACAATTTGTTAACAAATTTACCAAGTAGGCTTTCATCAATTTTTTTAATGAGAGATAAAAGTTATATTATATTATACGAAAAGGAGTACCATATAAGCCTACAAGTTGGCAACATTACAAGATAGAGCATGTCAAATTCATATCTTTTGCAAGTTCAAATGATAACGAGGAATCAATTATAGGAAGGTAGTGGCTTTTCATATTTCTATTTCAGTGCAAAGGCGTGACTAAGCAAAAGTTAGGAGCTTTAAGAATAAAGCTTTCGTTGTCATTTGAATTATGTTGCTCTGCACATCTATGGAGGAAGATGTTTGGTTTCTTAATACATAGTCTTTCATTTCTCTAGATGTAGTAACTAGTGATGACAATATTTCTCATCAAGTTACAAATAAAGGAGTACTGTATCTTTTATCCCAATTCTTCATCCTCCAAATTAATGAGAGTCAAAATAATTAGTCAAATTTGTTAAAGGAGATGCAAGAAAAATATAGGAGGTTATTGGATTTAACTGTTACATTGTGCTTTGAACAAGATTTGAAGTCCACATAACAAATTGGTCCACAGCATTTAGCTTCATCTTAAAAGCCAATTAGTAGATAAAGTTAGCTTTGGGGATATGATGTTTAAATCAAAGAAAGCTAAATCAGAATACAAGTTGCACAACAGGTTTAAAGGCTATTCATATCAAAAAATTGGTGAAGGAACCAGAGATATGACCAGTCTAGAGTATTGAAATAATTAGGCAAACGAGGTATAAGATTCCTAATACTTATACTAAGGGCCTAGCATAACTAAGTGGCCAAGACCATTATCCGTTAGGTAAGATATGTGAATTGAAAGGCATGTGGATTCTTTAGTTGATTCTCTATAACAACAATGCAAGTGAGAATATGAAGGGGTGTCAATCATCAAACCAAAGCTATCTTCGCCTTTTCATTACATATTCAATGTTTGAAGAAGGTTACACAATTTACTACATTTTAATATAGAAAAACCTTTTATAGTAAAGTGATGGTCATCAATGATAATCACTCTCCATATGAAACTAAAGAATATTTGAAAAAAATGAGTTATTATTTATGTTTTCAAGAGTTATTTGATAGCCAAAATTGTAATTAATATGATTAAGGATAAATATGTCAAAGAACTTAAAAAGAATTTATTAATCTCTTGCACCCAAGTTTATTTATTCCAGGTGCCTGTCATGTTTTGTTGTTATGTTCTTCATTTTCTTTAAACTTGCCATTGTGAACTTCTTTATTTGATCTGTAAAACAACTTTGCAAGACCATTTTTTAATTATCATATGTGATATACTACTGTATTTATGTTATTAACCAAGAAAGCATAAAAGTCTCGTAGTAAGTAACATTTTCACTTACCATTAATATTTCTTTTTTCTTTCTAGAGCATTGTGCTTGGCCTAAGGTGAGGTTTTAAGTTTTTATGTCATAATTAGCTATTATAACTATTTACACTGTTTGTAATCATATTGGCATTTAAAATTTGAAACTTTGAGAGTTGTAGAGTCATAAGTGGTAATGTTGGTATGACATACAAGATGAAGAGTTCTAGAGGTTTGGTGGTTTTTATTAGTAAGATGTAAATCAAAATTTGGTGTTGACATTAGTTCGAACTTGGTTGCTATTTGTTTTAAGTGAAAGTTACCGAAGTGAGGAGGGAAGAAGAATCTTAAAAGGAGAACAAGGAAGAAGATCCATGATTCATGTATAATAATATCCCAGTATGACACATGTCTAATTAGTGTGAAAAATTTTATGATATGTGTAGTTTTTTTATTTGTAATATACTGGTATGTGTTGTATAAATGAGTTATTATTACTGTTGTTTTAGAATTAATTGGCATCCAAAATTATAATTATGATAAGGATAAACATATCAAAGAACTTAAAAAAGAATTTGTTAATCTCTTTTACTGAAAATTTATTTGTTCCTGTTGTCCGTCATGTTACGTTGTTATGTTAATATTTTCTTTAAACTTGCCATTGTGAACCTCTATATTTAATATGTAAAACAACTTAGCAAGTTTTTATGTTTTATTTTTCATTGTCGTATGTGATCTACTATTGTATTTATGTTATTAACCAAGTAAGGATACAATGGTCGTAGCAAGTACTCATTTTCACTTGCCATTAGTATTTCTATTTTCTTGCCTAGAGTCTTGTGCTTAGCCTAAGGTGAGGTTTTGACTTTTTATGTCATAATTATCTATTATAACTATTAGTCTAATGTCCAAATATCTACATTATTATTAATCATTTTGAAAATTGATGTTTGGAACATTTGAGATTTGTATATAAAGCAGTAATGTTAGTATGAGATATGAGATGTAGAGTTCTAGAGGTTTTGTTGGTATTTATTAATAATTTATAAATCAAAATTTGGTATTTATTTTGAGTGAAAGTTGCCAAAGTGAGGAGGGAAGAAAAATCTAAAACAAAGAACAAGAAAGAAGATCCATTCCTCGTGTGCAAGAGCTAATGTCTTAATATGACACCCATTTAATTAGTGTGAAATGTTATATGATATGTGTAGTTATTTGTATTATAATGGTATGTATTGTCTAATTCAATGGTATACTTTATATAATACAGTGGTAGTTTTTTAAAATAATAATTGTGATAGTTTTATTATAATGCACTTGTAAAGTGGAGATAAGTAATGACTTTGAGAACAAGAAGAGTTCTTTAAAAGTGAAACCTCACATAATTGAATGGAGAATAATAAGATAGAAGTGGTTTTGAAATGGGAACAAAGTTTGAAAGTTATGAAGTGATATTTTATTTGTACTAAAAGCATGCTAGGTGTCACGAGTTTGTAGTTGTTATAAAGGGATGAATAAAAGACAATAATGAAGATTGTAAGAGCATAATAGTTATATTATCAAGGTCATATGCACAAATCATGCTAATTAAATAAAGCAAAACTAAAATCAAGTGGAATAATTAGGTCCAATTTTCTTATATGTTGTTAGTTGGATGAAGGTATTTATACCAAAACTAAGTCTCAAGATATGCATAACTATGAATTCATTCCAAGTAATTTATAAGTCAACATCAATTTCTAGGTAACCAAGCAAGAAATATTAGAAATAAATGATTATTGTGTGATTAAACGGTACATAAACACAAAGTCTATTATTGTTGTTATGAGTGAGTATGAAAATATGATATGTTTATGAAAGGATTGTCTTAATCGTATTAACATATTTATACAATAGAGGTTGGGAGAAGGAGACGTGTAAGTAGTATATGCGATGTTCATCGTAGGTTTAGGGGTACGGCTTAGGGGAGGATTCTTAGAGAGAGAATTTTCTCTGAATTCTTGTCTCTCACTATGGGCCGAAAAAGCAGGAAAAATTCTCTGGCACTACAAAAAGCCCACTATTTACTGTTCATCGTCCTCCAGCCACCACCTTTGCCGCCGCACTGACCACTGCCGGAGACGGCTCCGCCGTTGCTACAGTCATCGGCATTTTTTCCGATGATCTTCTTCCACCGCAAAACACATTAACCTCTTTGAAATCCTCCAATCTATCCAACCCACCACTTGATTTTGCAATTGGACCACATTCCAACACCCAAATCACCACCAAAAATCTCCATCCTCCACCTCCATCCACCACACCTACCCTTGCCATTTTCTCTACACCAATTGACCCAAAACAACCCCACATTCACCGCCCACACGTCGCTGAAGAAGCAGCTCCAGATTGCGTCGCTGGAGGTAGGGCTGACGGTGCTGAGTCTCGTCGCCCCTCACCGTCGGAACCATCGAAGAGGACAACTATCACACCAATCGACGCTCAACTTGCATTGTTCGTGCCGCCACCCACGTCTGGACCAGCCAAGTTGTTGACAGCCCTTAATCCACCGTAGGAACCAGCGTCGTCCGTTGCTCCTTCTCTACTGACAGTGCACCCTTCATCACCACCGCGTGGGACTGCTCTTAGAGGAGGGAAACCACCGACTGCTACAAATGGGCTGAAAGGGAAGACTAAACAACTAGGCCCAATAGCCCTTGATGGAGTTATTTACCCTTTTGCCCTTATAGTTAATTCCAAAATTGCCCCTGCAGTGCATGTGAATGAGGAATTAGGGAAATCTAGGCAGATTTTTTAAGAAATCGGTAAAAAAGCCATCCGATTTTTCCTGGGTTGAGAAAGTTCGAATCACAAATCCTAACACGAGATCTATGTTTTCGGATATTTCCCATGACACTTCGCTTGGACCCGTAGAGGTCCCGAATGACTATGTAGTTGGTGATCTCCATCACTGGGCCCGGTATTTAGTGGGTTTCTTTCCTGGGCATAATATACCTTTCCTTGCCATGCATTCCATGGCAATCCGGGCCTGGAAGACGCTTGGTCTCGAGGATGTTATATTCACTGGCATCGGTTTTTTTCTTTTCCGTTTTCGTTCGGAGGAGGCTTCACAGTCGATCCTCAATCAGGGCCCATGGATTTTTTGGGGGAAATTTCTAGTTTTACAACAATGGCATCCCTAGTTTGTCTTTGACAAAACACGAGTTTCCAGAATGCCCGTTTGGGTACGCTTCTATGACCTACCATTTCCATTTTAGAATGAGCGATGTCTTGGGCTTGTGGCTAGCAAGATTGGGAGACCCCTGAGTTATGATCGACATACTTCAGATAGGACCAGGCTTTCTTTTTCCAGACTTTGTGTAGAGCTCTTGACCGAGGTCGAGCCTATTTATGAGATTGAGATCTCCAGTAGTCTAAGCAAGGATCTAATCCGAGTCTGAGTGGAGTATGAGTGGACACCCAAGCGGTGCTCCCAGTGTTGTGTTTTTGGTCAATCCTGTGCCCCCCTCCTCTCACAGTGCCTCAGGTTGCTACTCCCATTGGCTTGACTAATGCAACGCCTCAGATTGTTGCTCCCACTAGTGAGGTGTCAATAGACCAGTGCCCTCGGGATTTAGACCCAGTGCGGAGTCCTCCTACAGCTTCTTCTTTGGTTAGGTAAGCAATTAAGGTTCCTACTTCTACTACTTTGGCGTCCTCGATGCTCATGTTATTCTTACTGTGGAGCAGCGCACTCCACGCCGTTCACCTAGTCTCTCAGATCCACGGCCTATTATTCCGACTACGGTGAGGGCCAGTCCGACTCGGACACCTAGTCCTTCTACAGAGATGAGGACCACCCCTAGCCGGATGCCTTGTCTCCTCAGTTCAGAGGGCTCTATCCCCAGTAGTAGCTCTGGTGGCATCTTTGGAGATTTTTCACTAGGTGACATGCTAAATCCTCTTCAGGGGTTAATAGGCGATAGAGTGAGTGAGGGGACCCACCCATCTAGTTGATTTTCGCAGTATTATCATTATATTCCATTTCCTATGGTAAAAAGCTGGAATATTAGGGGCCTTAGTGGTCCCGACACTCAGCGAGCGGTTAAAGATTGGGTTCGGTGTCATGATCTTAGGTTGGTTGGTCTCTTAGAGACCAAGGTAGTTTCTCCCTCCTTGGAGGGTGTAGTTTCTGCTACTTGTCACGGATAGGATTATCTGAGTAATGTGATGGATCAATTAGCATAGGACCTCAATTTTTTTGAGTCACGGAGTTCAGTGTCTACTCTTCAGGACATTAGTTGTGAGGTGACTCGCAGGAGAGAGGATTTTGTTTTTGGTCGGATAGTAGTTTATGGCTCCATTGACCCGGGTACTAGGCGAGAGCTTTGGGACTTTCTTTGAGGTCAGGCTGAGCAATTTATTTCTTGGTTAATGATGGGTGATTTTAATGCCATTTTGAGTCATTCAGACAAATTCGGCGGAGATACTGAGTGATATAGCCATATGGATGAGTTTGGGGAGTGTTTACATGATGCTGAGTTGTTACGGCTTCCTTATCGAGGACTGTGATATATTTGGCATAATGGTAGGGAGGGACCTGATTCTATTCTCAGGCGTTCAGATTGGAGTTTTGGCAACTTCGCATGGTTTACATCCTGGCCTAGTACCTTTACAGAGGTCCTGCCGCGTGACATATCTGACCACAGCTATATAATGGTTCAGTTTGGTGCCCCGAGACATCGGCCTCCCACTCCTTTCAAGTTTCTAAAATGTTGGGTAGATCATCCTAACTTTTTAGAACTTGTTAGGAGGGTTTGGGCTACACCAGTGTGAGGGGACCCGATGTTTTGCTTGACTCACCGGTTAGGTCTTAAGCAAGAGTTGAAGTCCTTCCACTTCCGAGATTACAGTCACATTTTCAGCAGAGTTAGGGAGGCACGGACCCAGTAGGCCATCGCTCAGGCAACTCTAGATGCTTCCCTGCACTCGCCAAATCTAGGTATTGCAGAGCGTGACCTCCTTCGGCAATACTACCGATTATCGCAGGATGAGGAGTTTTTTTATCGACAGAGATCTAGGGTTCAGTGGGTTGCTCTGGGGGACCAGAACACTAGATTTTTCCACGGATCCTTGCTCCATCGCCAGGTCAGAGGTCGGGTACATAGGTTGCACGATGAGACCGACACTTTTATCACAGATCAGGGAGCACTGGGGCAGATGGTGGTGGATTATTTTCAAGGTATTCTCTGATCTCCCCCCTCGCTTCCTTCAATTGATGATGCTAGATTCTTCAATCGACGTATCCCATAGGATATGGTTCAGCCATTGGAGAGCCCAGTTTCGGATGAGGAGATATGTACTGCTTTATTCTCCATCCCGGAGGATAAGGCTCCAGGACTTGATGGATACACCTCTTGTTCTATAAGAGGTGTTGGGATATTATAGGAGCAGACTTTAGAGCAGCAGTGCGGTATTTCTTTTCTACCTTGGCTATGCCTTGATGGGTGAATTCTACTAGGATTACCTTGGTTCCCAAGGTGGAGAGCGCGCAGACACTGAGTGACTTTAGGTCGATCTCTTGCTGCAATGTCCTTTATAAGTGTATCTCAAAGGTCATTGCAAATCGGTTTAAAGTTGTTCTACCAGAGGTGATTGGGAGAGCTCAGATGGCTTTTGTCTCGGGGAGGCAGATTGCATATGCTGACCCAAGAGTTGATGCAGGATAATCACCTTAATCGCTCACCACCACGGTGTGCTCTCAAGGTTAATATTCAAAAGGCTTTTGATACTGTTAGCTGGGAGTTTATATTACTGGGATTGAGGACCATTGGAGTTCCCGACAACATGATCAGATGGATTGAGGTATGTCTCAGATCTACACATTTCTAGATAGCCCTTAATGGCTCCCTCCATAGTTATTTTCCTACCACATGAGGGGTGAGACAGGGGGATCCCCTTTCTCTTTATCTGTTTGTACTAGCGATGGAGGGGTTAGATGGGATATTGAGAGAGGCGACAGCATCTTCGGGTTATTGCTATCATTGGCGATGTAAGCAGATTTCTCTCACTCATCTCTATTTTGCGGATGATTTGATGATTTTCAGTCGGGCAGATTCAGCTTCTCTTGATATCATTCGACAGGCTCTAACAAATTTTGAGAGGGTCTTAGGGTTGGCCATGAACTCGGATAAGAGTCGAGTCTTCTTCTCAGGGATCCCCGAGGTGGAGGTTTCCTCTTTACAGAGCATACTTGGGATACAGATTGGATCCCTCTCGATCCGTTATTTTGGCTTCCCTTTTATCACTACACGGTTGAGACATACAGATTGTCTTCCTTTGGTGGAGAGGATTCTTTCCCAGGTTTGACTGTGGACCTTAGCATCTCTTACGTACATGGGTTGGATGTAGCTGATTAGATCTATGCTTTTCTCTATACAGGTCTACTGGTTAGGCATGTTTATTCTGCCAGCTAGTATTACCTGCTTTATTGAGAGTATTTTGTCAGCTTTTCTTTGGAAGGGTACTTCTCTGTCCCACACTGGGGCTAAGGTGGCATGGGAGTCAGTTTGTCTTCCGAGGAAGGATGGTGGTCTTGGAGTTAAGAGGGTCAGAGACTGGAATAGGGTTGTCATGCTTACGTATGTGTGGCGACTATTCACAGATAGATGTTCTACATGGACCATGTGGGTACATGCAGTGTTGCTGAGGGGTAGATCTTTCTAGCATATCCAAGTCCCATCGAGCTCTTCCTGGGTTTGGCAGAAGATTCTGTTGAGTTGAGAGTGGTGCAGAGGCCTTATTGTAGCTTGTATTGGTGATGGGAGAGATACTTCCATTTGGTAGGATTATTGGTTGCCATATTAGGGCCCTTTATGTGATCGATTCTCCTTTCATGATCTCTCTTCTACTGGGCTCTCCTGGGATGCTAGGGTCTCAGAGATTATTCAGTCTGGGGAGTGGGCTTTTCTGAAGGGGAGTAGTGCGTTACAGCAGGTTTGGGATTCAGTCCATTTTCGACCACAGGTTCATCTTGCTGATAGTTGGGTTTAAAAAGGTCACTCATCTGGAGTCTTTTCTGTCGTCTCTGCATGGAACCTTATCTGAGCTCAGCGATCTGTGGATCCGATTCATCATTTACTGTGGTTCCCGGGACATATTCCACAACATTCTTTTATCCTTTGGTTAGATTTACAGGGGCATCTCCAAACCATGGACATACTCTAGTTTTTCGGTGTCCTAGCTTCTTCGACTTGTGTGCTATGTGGCTCTTTCACAGAGACACATGATCATTTATTTTTTCAGTGCAAGTTTTCTGCCCTTGTTTGGGGTTCGCTCTTGCTGAAGACCCACACTGCCTGGCCTTCGACATCTTGGGTTCCCCTTTTTCAGTGGGCTTACACTCATCTTTGTTGATGGAGGGATTTTCGACACATGCTTTCACGGTTAGTTCTTTATGCCACAGTTTACTTTCTTTGGTATGAGAGAAATAACTGCATCTTTAGTAGGCGACATCGATCACCACACGACATTATTGAGGATATCTTTGAGCTCATCCGTTCTTGGCTTCTTGACTTGGAGACTCATCATCAGATACCTGATCTTCAGCGACATATCTGGAGACTTTCCACTTAGTTGTTTTTGTTTTGTTTAGAGAGCCGCTTGTGGCTTATTTGTTTTGTTTTGAGAGCCACTTGTGGCTTATTTGCTTTCTTTGTAAATACTTTTTGATGATTTGTATTGCTTTCTTTGTTTTGTTTCAACGATTTGTATCGCTTCCAAATAACAACATTTAAATAAGAATATATATATACATATGTACGTATGTATAATCAATCATATAGTAATATCATGAAAAAGACTTTTTAATATATATATATTCTTATTCGAATGTTGTTCGTTGGAAGTGATACATCCTAATGAAGTAAATTTATATACATGTGAGTACAACATTTAAAAGAGGGTT
>JAOQMP010000209.1:40838873-40855701 GCA_027563575.1 Erythroxylum pedicellare
GCTTTTGATTTTGTCCGTTCATTTGTTTCGCTTTGTTTTCCGATTCGTGACTTCGTCCGTTCTTTTGTTTCGCTTTCTGTTTCCGTCTTCCGTTTTTTCGGGTTGGGGTCCGGTCTGGGTCCGGTTCCAGAATCGGGTCCCAACATTTATGGTATCAGAGCAAAAGTGAAAGTGTAAAGTTTAAGAGGTTGGGTTCCGAAAACGGGATCCAACATTTATGGTATCTTTTAAGAGGTTGGGTTCCGGAAACAAGATCCAACAAGAAGAGCTCCTCTACACCTTCATTTCACCAGATTGAGTCACTCAACATTGACAACTGTACAAATAACCAATACTGTTATTCTGTTATAGATAACAACCATTAGATCAAAACAAATAAAATATCAATGGTTAACATCAATACTTGTACCATGTATAAGTATACATATCTATCAATAAAAAAAGAGAATATGAAGCATTTTCACAATTTATTCTTTTACATTCAGTTCTTACATGGTATCAGAGCTTGTACAGACAAATCGTCAAATGGCTTCCTCATCATCATCTGATACTAGTAATGTTATTTCCTCCACAGCCCCTCTTGAATTTTCTGCTCTTGCGAAAACCCTCAACTTCAATCTTCCTTTAAAGCTTGATCAGAACAATTATCTCAATTGGAGGCCACAAATCTTAGCTGCCATTAGAGCACTAGAGTTAGAGATCTATATCTCTTTTGATCATTCTCCACAGCCAGCAATTCTGCTTACTTTTACATCAGATGGATCCTCCACTCTTATTTCAACTCCCAACCTAGCCTATAAAAATTGGAAACGCATTGACCAGCTTCTACTTTTCTGTTTACTCACCACAATCGGTGATTTTGTTATTGGACAAGTGAATCATGCCAATTCCTTAAATGAGCTTTGGCAAATTCTAGTCCAGCTTTATGCGCAAACCTCTCTAATGAAGGTTTTGCAGCTCAAACAGAAGCTCTCTTCTATGCAGAAAGGTGCCTCCTCTATTGCTGACTATATTCAGTAGATCAAGTCTATTGGAGACTCCCTAAAAGTTGTTGGTCATGCTGTCACAGAACAAGAACTTGTTCTTAGTGCACTAAGTGGTCTAGGCAGTGAGTATAATTCTGTTGTGGTTCTTTTAACAAGTTTGCTTGGTATTTCTTCTCTACAGGATGTTCTCTAGACACTAATGATGCATGATACAAGGCTAGAGCAGCAACATGCTAACTCTCAGGTCTCTATTCCTAATGCTTCCGTAAATCTAGCTTAGGATTTTCAGAATCCTCACAAGGCTCCTTCCAATAGTCGTGGTTCCTATAGAGGAAGAGGAAGTTGCAGATGAGGGGGCAGAAATAATCTTCTTTACTGCCAACTCTGTCGGAAACAGGGTCATGATGCCCTAAAATGTCACAAACGATTTGACATTAATTGGCAAGGTCCCAGACCAGCTACTAATCAAATTAATCTGGGGTCATCCATTACCTTAACAAGCCTATTTGGCTCATCATACTACACAGAACTCTACTGAATCAAATTTGGATCCCAACTGGTTCATTGACAGTGGTGCCACAAATCATGTCACTGCAGATCTCTCAAACCTCACACTCCACAATTCCTATACAAGCAAAGATCAGCTAACATTTGGTAATGGTAATCATCTCCCTATCTCTCATATTGGTACTTCCTCTATCCCTTCTTACTCTACCACTCCACTCACACTGTATAATATCCTACATGTACCTCAAATCAGCAAAAATCTGCTCAGCATCTCTCAGTTAACTAAAGATAACAATATTATTGTGGAGTTTACTGACTCTTGTTGTTTTTTCAAGGATAAAATTACAGGGAAGATACTACTCAAGGGACTGCTCAATAATGGTTTGTACAGCCTTGAAGCCTCCCCATCATCTACCTCTATCCAATCTCGGTTTAATTTCCCTAAAACATGCACTGCATTACTTTTTGAGTTAAATGTAAACATGTGGCATGCTCGATTAGGGCATCCTAATGCCTCTGTTTTACAACATGTTCTACAATCAATGAATCATAAAATTTCCCCTCAATCTCTCCAATTTTGTGATTCATGTCAGTGTGGTAAACAACACAAATTACCATTTCAATCACATCCTATTTCCTAGTCCTTTTCCTTCTACAGATGGGCATAGATACTACATTATTTTTGTGGACGCCTTTTCAAGATTTACGTGGTTTTATCCCCTCAAAAACAAATCAGACACTTTAGTAGTTTTTACCAAGTTCAAAGCATCAGCTGAATTACAACTAAATCAGAAAATAAAAGCTCTCCACAATGATATGGGTGGTGAATTTACTGCTCTATTACCCTCTTTTGCAACCCACGGAATACAAACCAGATTTAGTTGTCGTTATACCCATCAACAGAATGGAATTCTGGAAAGAAAACAGAGACACATAATAGAAACTAGCCTCACATTACTCTCCCATGCCAAAATGCCCCTGAATTATTGGCTTGAAGCTTTTCAAACAGCAACTTATCTAATCAATGTCCTACCCACCCCAACCTTTCACAATCATTCACCTTTTCAAAGACTTTTTCACCAAAAACCTTCCTACAATCATCTCCGAGTATTTGGTTGTGTTTGTTTTCCCTTCCTACGGTTTTACAATAAACACAAATTGGGTTTTCATACAAGTAAGTGTGTCTTTCTTGGGTACATCCCCTTTCATAAGGGCTATAGGTGTCTACATCTCTGGACATGTCACATTCAATGAAAAAGAATTTCCTTATTCATATCTTTTTTGTAAACCCTCTTCTTGCTCTCCAGCATCTTCTAGCCTCCCATTTTCTGTTCTCATAGATGCTATACAGTCTATTCTTGCTCAGTCTCGGCTAGTAGACTCTTCCATGCAACAACATCCTTCTTTCACTACAACACAGGTAAACTCTTCCCCTCATACTCTATCTGATCACTTATCATCTTCCCATAAATCTTCTGCTCAATCTCTAGACCAGCCTGTTCCCACTCCTATTCCCCAAACCACTATTCCCACTGTTACTAACTCTCATCCAATGCAGACCTGCTCAAAGAGTGGCATCTATAAGCCTAAAGCTTATCTTTCCACATTCTCCTCAATCCCTAATTCAGCACCCCAAACTCCTACAGAAGCTCTCAAAGATCCTTTATGGCAACAGGCCATGGCAGACGAGATTCAAGCCCTCAAATTAAACAACACTTGGCATTTAGTCCCCTATACTTCATCTATGAAGCTGCTAGGTACTAAGTGGGTGTTCCGAATCAAGTACACATCTACTGGTGCCATTGACAAATATAAGGCTCGTCTAGTAGCCAAAGGATTCAGTCAAACCCTAGGTTTTGACTTCACATAAACTTATAGTCCTGTAGTAAAGTCCTCAACTATCAAGGTCATGTTTTCTTTTGCAGTTTCTCACAATTGGGACATCTAGCAAATAGATGTCAACAATGCATTCCTAAATGGCTCACTACTCGAAGACATCTATATTACTTAACCTACTGGTTTCACTGATCCTACACGGCCTACTCATGTTTGTAAACTTAACAAAGCTCTCTATGGCCTCAAGCAAGCTCCACGGGCCTGGTATAATACTCTCAAGTCTACACTGCTAAAATGGGGTTTCCAAAACTCAATGTCTGACACATCTCTGTTCTACAAGCATCACAAAGGTTCACTATTGGTCTTATTAATATATGTTGATGACATATTAGTAATAGGGAAATCAAATGCTGACATCCAGAAGATCATACAGCAACTAAACAGCAGATTTGCTTTAAAAAAATTGGGCAGTATTAATCATTTCCTTGGTTTTGAAGTTTATAGGGACAAGACAGGTTTATACCTTTCTCAAAGACAATACATATTGGATCTCCTTGCTCGTGCCAAAATGATAGCCTGCTCTCCCTGTCCAACTCCTCTTGCATTTGACACCAAGCTATCTGCTCTTGATGGTCATCCCTTTGCTGATCCCACTTTATATCGCAGCATCATTGGTGCCCTCCAATATTTGTGTCACACACGTCCTGATATCAACTTCACTGTCAATCGATTAAGTCAATTTTTATCAAGACCTTTAGATACGCACTGGGTTGCCTGTAAAAGAGTTCTTCGATATCTTAAAGGCACTACTAACCTTACCCTTCATTTTCGTCCTTCACCACAACCTCTGTCACTACAAGCGTATAGTGACTCTGATTGGGCAAAAATCCTGATGACAGGAAGTCCACAATGGGTGGTTGTGTCCTCCTAGGGGGCAATTTGGTATTTTGGAGCTTAAAGAAGCAAACTACAGTATTCCGCTCCAGTACTGAAGTAGAATACAGAGTCCTAGCGCAAAACTCTACAGAGATTCTATGGCTACACTCACTACTCAAAGAACTAGGGTTTACTCTACAACACACACCAATTCTTTGGTGTGACAATAATAGAGCTCGATTACTTGCCCAAAATTTAGTCTTTCACGCCCGCACGAAGCACATCGAAGTCGATGTACATTCATACGAGATAAAATAACCAGTGGACAATTAGATGTGAGATATGTAAATACTGAAGATCAATTAGCCAACTTACTCACAAAACCACTCACGGCATCCAAAACGTCGATATTGATCTCCAAACTCCATGTTTCGACTCTTCCTCACTCTCGCCTGACAGGGAATACTCGAGAAGACGACATTGATGTTGAAGATAGGCCAGCAGTCAAAACGTTGTCGATAAATCTCCAAACTTCTTGTGTCAGCTCTCCCTCACTCTCGCTTGACAAGGAATGTTTGAGAAGACAACGTTCAGATTAAAGAAAGGCCACCAGTTGATGAGCCTAGTTAAATCCTCAAGTGGACTGGAGCCTTTAATTCATAAAAGCTCAAGAAGCCCTTATACAGGATCGACCCAATACTGCAGCTTACATTCTTGTTCAGTCTTCTAGAAGAGCTCCTCTACACCTGTATTTCACCAGATTGAATCACTCAACATTGATAGTTGTACAAATAACCAATACTGTTATTCTGTTATAGATAACAACCATTAGATCAAAACAAATAAAAGATCAATGGTCAACATCAATACTTGTACCATGTATAAATATACATATCTATCAATAAAAAAAGATAATACGAAGCATTTTCACAATTTATTTCTTTACATTCAGTTCTTACAAGCATGAGTCATCAACCACCTATATTTCTCCTGATCTCCTCCAGTTCTCCTTAGTTTCTCCTTCTTCTTTCCTCTTGCATCAAATTGTAAAAAAAAATCAGCCTCTCAAGCTTCAATCTTTGAAGCTACTTTATGGGTTTTTATATTGTACTGTGATTGTTGTCCAAAAAAATATATAACTCAATTGTGTTGTATCATTAAGTTTTTACTTGTAATAAAATGGAGGCTAGCTTTGAAGATTGATTAACGATGTTCCCAAGCTATGTTCTCTATGGAATATTTGTGACTTGACAAAATATAAATATCTTCCTTGCAAAATTTATTGTTAGCTTAAGCTTTTACAAGATATGATGTCATGTACTCATCAACTTTAGTATATTTTTTGTCTTTTCTAAGATATATTTTGTTGTGCCTACTACAAGAGTTATTTAGATTTATTTGTGAATATTATGGATTTGGCAATGGATATTAAGGAGGGATCAATAACGATGACATAAAGGGATTCTTAGGTCATGATAGGTTAGGTTAGATTAGGTTAAATCAGGTTGGATCAAACAGTTTAGTCTTCAAGCGAGTTTTGAATTGCTAGAAGTCCAATCAAGTTTAGATTAAGCGACATTAGCTAAGCCTAATCAAGTTTTGAGCTGGAATCCAATCACTTGTAAAAAGTTTTAGTTGAGTCCAAGTAACCTCAAGTATGACTTGGCTCGACTTGTCACTAACTTATATTTAGGTTATAGTACACGATCTGAAGTATGGACATATTTATACTTGTTTTTCTCTCTATATCAAGTTTAAGAAAAGAGGAGAGGGAAAGATGTCAAAAAGAGAATGGGCAGATATTAGTGGGAAGATGTCTATAAAGAAAGACTAGGAAGTAAAGAAAGTGGTCTAGAGGAAAGCTTAGTTTGCTACAACTTTCTGTAAATGTAAACAAAAGCCAATATATAAGCAAAAAGGAAAGAGGAAAAAGAAGCTAAAGAAATAGAACTTTTGAAAGGCAAGAAATAAAAGAGAAGAGCAATAAAAAGAAATCATAAGAAGAGTAAAGAAAAGGGGGAGTCTCTCTTTCTAACCCATAACTAAGCAAACATGATATAAACGATAAGGTTTATTTTAATATTTTTTATAAGGGAAGAAATTAACTATTAACTTTCTAGCACCAATTGAATATAATTCTAGGCATGTGTAAAGATTTATAAATCACATGCGTTGAATAAGCATTTAATAAGTCAAATAATAGATTAAGTTATTGGATTGAATAAGGTTGACTGAAAATCAGGTCACATAGCAAATAACAAAAGTCTCTAATGATTCTCATTATATTTTGTTTATTATACTAAACAAAATCTTTTTGTTAATATTAACAGAAATGAAAAAGCTGAAAACTAGTATAATTCCTACTCTTGAAATCAGGAATTGTTCTGAAACCTCCATATTATAAGTGGTGGGTTTTGCTCCTCTTCGCTTACATCATCATCATCACCCAGTTTGAAGTCCCGCAATAAAGCAGGGTCTGGGGAGGTCTGATAGTACGCAGCCTTACCCCTACATAGTAGAGAGGCTGTTTTCGGTAGACTCACATGCAAATGAGACAACAATAAGAGTGATGCATAGTACAAAAAGAAAAGGCACAACTAGCACAGTAAAATATTAAGTAGATAAAATTTACATGAAGTACATAATAATAAGTTCCAAAAAATAAAATAAAATAAAAATAATAAAATAATATATATACCATTAAATTAATATATAAAGAGATATATATACCATTAAAGTATTAATAATACTATAATAATAACAAAAAAGAAGATAGTGCTAAAAACAAAAGCCAAATCGTAAAAGCACATAAAAACCGGCAAAGTATACTAAAACCTGACTGAAACGTGCCTACAAATGAGGTTCAGGAAGTTAAATCCACGCTTGCCAAAACATAAACTTGCAGAGAAAATATAATATTGAGGCAATACCAAAGCAAATGGTCAAAATATACGAAAGGTGCGATTTTAAAAGGGGGAAGGCTTGTCGATAGAAGAGTGAAGCACCAAATTAGATATATACCACTAAATTAAAACACCAGGTTAAGAAGCGGGGGACCAACAGTTCGCAACAAGAAAAAAACTGAAAGTTTCGCGTGGAAAGCGGCAAAAGTTGCCAGGATGCTCAAGAAATCTTCTTGCGGATACCACTCCTGATGTGCTAAGAGAACCCTACGCAACACAGTTGTACGTTCTCGTTTGCCGTGCATGTAGTTGTGTATTGTTTGCCGGGCTGTGACCCACCTTTGCGATTACGGGAACAAAGAAATGTGTAGAAGCAACTGCACCGAAATCCCTTACGACAAGAAAAGAGCATCCAGCCGCTTAAAGTCGTCTTTTAAAAATGTTAAAAATTGGTGCTCTTGATCATTCACAGACCAAACACAAGCACAAAACTTGATCATGATCTAGGTCCCCATTACCCCGGTTACCAGAACGTTCATGAATACAAGGCCATTCCAACCGAGAAACAGGGAAACATAGACTCTTATAGACATAGCAGCCAACCTCGCCTAAGAATGGATACTACGTGATTCAACCCACACAAGAGGACTTAAAAAAATGGATCAAGGACAACTTATATGCACAAAACAAAGATCGTACTGACATCAACTGCAAACACATGAACAACTAGAAGGATAGCTAGCATGTGCCACCCCTTACCTCCAGAAACAGCCAGTGCCACTCATGTAGAATGGCCAAGGCATAGGTCCTGTATCAAGAAGTAGCAAGCTCGCCCAAAAAGATAAAAAGCTAGTTGTAAAAACATATTTTAGGTACCTGATGATGCAGATTCCCCGTTGTTACCCATGTCTTTCTCCCAAGTGAGTGTGAAGAAGAAATCCACCAACCGAATAGCAAACTAGTATCAGAATATCATATGCAGAGAACGTACCTTAGTGCAGGGGTCTCTTCGCTAATGAAAGACGAAGCACAAAAGTTGCCATCCCTGCTCCCTAATCCAGCGTCAAACCCGAACTAGCTGTGCCAGCAACAGTAGCTTGCATATACCTCTCCGGTAACTCTCCGGCAGTAACTCTTTGTTAGGTGAATTTCTTCTCCGGTAACTCTCCTGCAGTAACTCTCCGGCAGGCCTCTTTATTCCTTCAAAAACTAAGAAGTCTATAGCTTTGTTTTCCAGGTTAAAAAATGTCAAACTTAGCAAGATTGTCATTTTTACTATTCATTCTCTTCTCTCTCTTATCACTCGCTACAATGGACGAGTCCAAAAAGAGGGAAGCTCCTGATGCCGTTAACGAGACGACGCTCAAAGTGTTGCGCACATTGGTGGTTACTCAAGCTGATATCGGCGAGAACATTGTACCCTGGTTGGCTGTGGATGTCTATTATGATTACATCACTTTGTTATTTAAGTGATTATATTTCTTAACTTTTTCCCCCAAAAATCACAAATCATAAATCTCTATATATTCCACAATCTAAAAGTTTTATTTATTTATGAAATTAGGAATACAAAATGTGATCGAACAAGCTTTCATAATTGTCATATCGAACAAGCTTTCATAATTGTCAACAACTAAACCCTATGCTTAATGGTCCTCGTATGCCTAACTCTTTTCAACCCACATCTGGAAGGAAATTGTAGCAGTCCATTTACAGTAGATGTCTTTCAAGCATTCTCTTTAAACACAAAGATTGTGGCATGTGCAACTTCCCACCTTTTGAGTGGGAATAGCAGAACCTTGCACCCATGTATTCTTTTCAAACTTACAAAGAACTTGCTTCAACATTGATTATTATTGCACTATTGTGATACAATTTCAATTGATTAAGATATGAAATTAGCCACCAATTCCTAGTGAACTTATACCCTCCATACAAAACCCCATGAGGGCTTCGATGCTAAACGTTGCAGGGTTATCATATCAACATTTTAGTTTTATAAAATATATGTTATTACCAGAACGAAGATCCCATAAATAATCATTAAACATTTTCTTTCTCTTCTAGATTTCTTCTTCTTTTTTTCTTTTTATAACCATTTGACGCACAGAAGTTAGAAATTGGAATCGAATGGTATCAGAGCTCAATTATAATCCTGCAGATTGAATTAAAGAGTTCCTATTTCACAGTTAGTGAAGGAGCACTATGCGATAAGCGTGGGCAAGAACTAAGATGAATGGATGAGTTATCGAGGATCAAACCAGAGAGATGCAAAATATAAGAAACTTATGTGAAACTTTAGGAAGCACAGAAGAATCAAACCCAAGAGATGAATGAGTTGTTAGTTTAATCAATTAGTTGTTTTAGTTTAATGACATAATTATTTAAATACATTTTTATCTAATATATATTTAGATATACATAATAAAATTCATCAGATAAACATACATTCTGTTTGTTCTTTGCGAAATAAGTAGTCAATCTCATATATTAAAATGTAGAGATATTTAAAATAAATATGAGCTTTTATTATAGAACAAGTTCACTAAATTGACCTCATATGAAATTTTCATTTGAAATGTTACTTGTATATTTATAAAAATTTTCATTGTGATAATTATATAAATAATCATTTGACTTAAAATTAAGTAAAAAATTTTATATTTTAATACTACTTATTTCCTATTCTAGTCAAGAATAGTTCAACTGTAGTTATTAGATACAGTGGGAACTATATGTAAGTAATGGAATGATCAATATAAAATTTATCTCTTTAAAGTAATTAAGAAGAATTTTAGTTGTTTTTTATTATTATTGAGAAAGGAAACCCTTGACTAATTAGGTGACCTTTTGTCCAACCAAATCCCTGCAAACAATGATCATTAGCCACTGATGCAATCGTAAGTTGGCACCTTTTTTTATAGTTTTTTTAAAGGTGCTGGACAGTGTACGAAAAGTAACCAGAAGAATTTCACTCCAGAGTCTCATAAGCACATTTCAACTAATAAATCTATATAACATTTCCTTCCTCGTGAAGAAGAATGAATTCCAATAATTATATTGGAATGGAGAATGGTTAATAGACAACATAAATCAGTAACAAAAGTTGTGGTCTAATGATCTGGTGAGACATGGTTACCCACTTAATAATTCTTATTTGATGTTCAGTACTGATATCATCAATTAACCTTGTGGACAAGATCTTCTAAAGAAAGGAGTAGTTGTTATACGCAGTAGAAGACCTGAAAACACTCATTATAACTTACAAGATGTCTCGCTTAGTATGAACAGTCACAGTATTAGGATCACGTCACTGCAAGTTATTAACTAATCCCAATTGTTTGGTATACGAATCTACCAGTTATATTGCTTTGTAATAGCCTACCTTTTTTTTTATTAAAAGGAAAGTTTACCAATACAAATTACACCACTAGTTTAGGGAAATAGACCCCCAACATATCCTCTAAAAGGATAAAGTGACACCTGATGAGCATAGTATCAAACTAAGTGATTTCTAAATCAAAATGTCCTGCATAGTTAACGAGTCAGTTGACATATCTGTTACTCTCTTAATAAATATGTCGATGTACAACAGTCCAGTTCCGAGCAAACAGTTCATTTATTCCCATGCTATGAGATTGAGAGTCATTGATCGGTTAGTCGAGGAAGACATGATATTGATCACCGCTATAGAATCCATTTCGAGTTCGATTAGCCGATCACCCAGATTCAACGTGAGCATGAGCGCGGTAAATACTCCCCAGAGTTCCGCAGACACTAATGAGCACCATCCGAGATTCTGGATGAAGCCTCCTAGCCAATTTTATTCACTATCTCGTATAAGACTACCTGTTGTTGCTGATGACGAGGATTGTTTGCATGGTCCATCTGTCATTAATTTTACCCATCCAGGACGAGGTTTGCACCATCTGATCAGTTGCTCTTGTCGAAAGCGATGGTCGGTATTAGCTCTGCTTTGCCAAACAGCTGACTTGTGAATTTGATCTGCAAAAGAAAAAATGTTATAAACGGGTGAGGATGACTAATTAAAATGTTCATCAAAGAGAGTCATATTTTTTCATGTCCATAGGAACCAACAAGTAGTACCAAAAAGAATTGACCAATCATATCCTAGTACTCGTTGGTGGAGCTAGAGATTTCTAAGGACCCACTCCCAAGTCGGCCTAGTGAAAAAATATGAAGAAACGATTTGTGGAAGGAAAGAGTTCCACACGTGGCAGGCTTTGACGCAGTGTCGCACTGCATGTAATGAGGATTCTTCGAGTCAATAGTGATAACACTCTCCGTCCATAATAAATTGCTTACGAACGGGTTGTTAGTTAAAGAATAACCGATCTTGTGCGAGGAGTCAAAGGAAAAAGCGGATGCATTGTAAGCCCTTTCACTACCAGATTGCCTTCCAAATTCTATTAGGTAAAGCGTCTTCGTGGTCCGTTAGCATGGAATAAGTGGAAACTATAGTGAATTATTTAGTATCAAAAATTCCCAGTATCAACTTAACCTATCTTAGGTAGGGTTGAAGGGAGAAAGTACCTACTATTGCCATGCAAATCGACGTCGAGAAATAAGAATGAAATACGTCCCATTTTTAAGTACCGTCGATGTCCACAAATTGTTGAACACTGAAGTTAATAGTTGAGAAAGGGATTGGGGTTATTAAATGGGTAATAAGTAAATGATGAATATCAAAAGTTTCGATCTTTCTCCTAAATCTAGAATGCTTCTCTTTTTTCTTCTTCTGGTTATTTGACACACAGAACTACACAACTGATTAGAGACGTCAATATATTAGGTCAAATTTGACAAGCTCGAACTTAGACCTAACCTACTCGTGAAGAGGAGTTGATAGTCAGGCCAAATTGAAATTGAATGAGTTGGGCTTTGAAGAGGCTTCAAAATCGATCAAATTTTAAATCGGATTTAACCTACTCTTAAAGGACTTCAAATCAAACTTGGACAACGTAGAACCCAGCTCATCACCATTCCTACCTGGCATATTAAGATGCATGCGTCCCCTGCAAAACTAACCGTTGCAAGCTCGCTATTGTTACTTTGCCTGAATTCCATAAGTCCACCAAGAACACGTTTTGAACCAGAAACAAATAGATGGCAACTGTTTGTCTGAATTCCATCAAGATCAATCCACCAAGAATAAGTTTTGAACCATAAATAAATAGATGACTGGCGAAGGCTAAATTTCAGGGCAACTGATTTACTCGAGTTCCCAAGCATCATCAATGTAGCATATCATATTCAGCAGGTGTCCCCTCGAAAAATGAGCTCTGGCAAACCTGTTGTCAAAATAATGATCTGTTGCAAACTTGTACTCCTACTTTGTCTGAATTCCATTAAGATACAATCCACCGAAGACAAGTTTTTGAACCAGATAAATAAAAAGTCGACTAGAGATGACTACAATTATCTCCAGGTCAATTGATTTACTTATAAAGCTGCCTGAACCTTCTACATGCTTCCAAAATGTTGTCTCTGTGACCAAAGGCACTGACCCTAATGAAACCTTCACCACCAGGTCCAAAACCACTGCCAGGCGTGGTGACAACGTGGGTCTTTTCAAGAATCTCGCTGAACACATCCCACGAGCTCTGGCCAGGAAAATGAACCCAAACATATGGTGCATTTTTCCCCCCATATACTTTAAATCCAAGGGAATTAAAGGTATCCACTATTACATTAGTATTTTCCTTGTAAAATCCAACCACTTCATGCATGGCCTGCAAGGAGATTGATCAATCAGCACTCCGTTTCGGTATCAGCAACAAAATCTGCAGAATATATTTAGAAGACAAAAGTAACCTTCAGGCCTTCTGGAGAGAGGCAAGCCAAACCACCAGCTTGTGAAATGTTGGATGCACCATTAAAGCATGTACTGACAATGCGGTTGAAGTCCCTGGCGACAGGGAAGCCATCTGAAAAGAGAAGCTGCTTCGGAATCACAGTCCAACCTAGTCGAACTCCAGTGAACCCAGCATACTTGCTAAATGAAGATGTCTCAATTGCAACCTGCAATAATAACCAAACTAGAACCTCATTTATGCTAGTAGAATCAAATAAATCAAATGTATCATCTCATGATCAAGGGAGTGATATGAATTACAACAAACACAATCAAGCCAGTTTTTTAAGGGAAAGTGGACTATCAACAAAAATGACCTCTTTAGCACCAGGAATTTCAAATATGGACCGTGGGTTATCATCGGACATGTAAAATGCATAGGCTGAATCATAGATGATAATTGAACCATTGTCCTTGGCAAATTTCACTAGTTGAATCAGTTGATCCCTTGTTGCAGCAGCACCAGTAGGATTGTTCGGTGAACAAAAGAATATGATATCTGTTTGAGAGACAGTGGATAAATCTGGAAAGAAACCATTATCTGGTGTACACCTCATGTACTCAATCTTAGCATACTTTTCAACATCCTTTTGGAACTGCCCAGTTTGGCCCATAATGACACTTGAGTCAACATAAGCCTGCCAAAATGTTAAGACAGTTATTGAACATCAGAAACTAAACATGAAGAGTTGTTGCCAGGTATTCAAGTCTTATCTTTTTTTCTCGGAGTATATGAAGTTTTAAATAACCAAGTAGATTAGCCCAACAATCATGTACCACTATGAGAGAGTGTATGCAAGCTCCTAGCGTGTGGAAGCACAATAATTTAGAAGATTTGCTTGGCAAAATAGATTTTTACAACAAAATGCACCAGATCTAACCATTAACTTGGGATTAAATAAATCAATCAAAATGCCAGAGCTGCGAGGAAGTCCATTTGGTTTGCATATGAATGAAAAGAAAGAATCAGCTGTAAACATCAGAATACAACTGCCCAATTGCTATCCACATTCACATGCTGTCAATGTATATCATTACAAGCTAAAATAAGGGGGATGAAATAATGCAAACGACTGAAGAAACAATTCCTAACATGCCTTAATTTAAAGTCTTAAGTGCATCCAGCAGTCATGGAATTCTGGTGGTTGCTTCCTGATTTACTTGTGAACAATAATTACAAGCTTGATCAGACCAGATCAGTTCACACAATTTAATCCCCAGTGTAGGCTCCTAGTTCTTGTAAGCAAGTAATAATCACCAACAGTCAGCCAAAGGTAGGTCCTAAGGCAACTGAAGTGCTGCTTCCAATCATTTTGCATAAAGTGGCTGCTTAGCCTTGACTCTGAAGCTTAATAGCTGAAAACACAAGATTTCCCTTTATATCGGATCCCTTAAAATTTGACGTGTATCAAGATTCCCTTTCATAGGACGATGGATCTCAGACAACATAACATAACTATCACTGAGACTGGGTATGAGAAAGTTCACAATATGTTACAAACTTTTGCTCCATTTCGAAATAACATTACCGGGTATGAGGGATCTTGCACTGCCATAGTAACTTCAGACCCAAACATAACCTGCCAAAATGAAATTAAAAAAAAAAAAGAAATGATAGTGTCACAAAGACAGATTACTAGTAAGGAAACCGAGAGAGAGAGAGAAGATAAACGGGGATGAAAAGATAAAGTAGTCAATGTGCGATCAAACCTGGAGACGAGATATATCACACTTTGCACCATCAGAGACAAATATATCATCTTCCTCAATCCCGAGACCATCATAAAATGTTGAAGCAATTGCAGATCTTAATGGCTGCAAGGATAGCAAATGACTAAAATGTCAGGAAGCTGAAAATTAATATCCTGCAAATGATGCCCTTGCGCTAGAAGGATTCTAATCCTGTCCCTAAGTGATGAACCTGCCAACGTCCAGAATAGTACTCCAGATATTCCACAAAAAAGTTACCGTATCAGTTAAGTGATAGATCTCTACTTTGCAAAAAGATAAATGCAAACAAATTTATCCAGGCACAATAAAAGCACCTAATGTCTAGCCCTAAGAATATGCAGTAATAAATTTAACCAATTATCCCAGATAGCGATGCTTCCCAGCTACATTTTGTGTAAATTGCACCACTTACCTTTTCACCTTGCTCAGCTCCATAACCACTGTATTTCTCAAAAGTTGATAATTCTTGTGATCTCTGCCAAAAGGGGCAGAAAATATGAACAAACTCCCGAGATGATTAGCATAAACATTAATGTTAAGGACAAAATATCAGTAGAGCATGTGTTATGTGGCAGGTATAGAAAGTGTAAAGCAAGCATTTTCTAGGCAAAAGATGTTTGTTAGATTCCTTTTCAAGTCTGAAGCCACACCTCTATACGGATTAGCTATTGAATGAACTTGAATCTTTGCACACAAAGTTGAATTGTGCTAAGTTACAAAAGTAACTCTTAACTGACATATAATCTAGAATTTAACAAAACAAATAGTGTTAAACTTATGCACTGAAAAAAAAAAAAAAAAACAGAGATAAAGAATGATACCTCTGCCATTGCAGAAGTTATCACTTCCGGAATCGGCTCTGTAGTGTCACCAATTCCAAGGCTAATTACCCGTGCATCAGGATATTTCTGCAAGTGGGCATTCCTTCGCCGAGCAACCTATACGTGAATAATAAACAACTGACTGTAGGGAAGGGAAGGGCAGAAATGGGAGAAGAAAGGGGATATAATTTACAAAGAGAATAAAATCTGAAGAATATGATAACATGAGAAGAAGTCATATGTGAACAGTCAAAATTCTTGCAGTCCAAAATATCAGTAAAGCTTTCATCTTTCAAGTTTTCATTTAACTACCGGAAGTAACAACGATTGCCCGTTTACATACCTCGGGAAACAAGTAACCAGCTTGAAGTTTGGCGATGTTTACATTCCGGGAAACCTTTGTCTTGAAAACTGTCAATGAATATAAAATAAAAGGTGAAAAATATGTATACATTAGTCAGAAATTTAAAAAAAGAAAGAACAGAATATGGAAGGACTAGAACAAAAGCACACCGGTCTTCTCTTCTTGAGGTGCAGTAACACATCTGCAAATTACAAAATCTTTTGGTGGAAGAGAAACGTGCTGGTTTCTGCTTAGAAAGGGAAAAGAACCCAAAAATCAATGGATGAACGAGGGCTCCCCTGATAGGTTTCGGAAAATCAAAAGAAAAAGTGAAAAATACTGACCTGGAGTTAAAGATTGGTGAGGACAGAAAAGCAGAAGAGCTCGAGATTGAAGTGGAGAGCCAGTGGGATAGTGACATATCTTCTTCTCAAGGTATTAACTCAACCACACTGCAAAATGCCAGTCCTACCAAGAACTGTGTCAGCTTGGATACGTTTGTAAAGGCGGCGATGTGCAACAGCCGCACAACTGAATTAAAAGGCTTGGGCTTTGCATCGGGCCTATCAAAAAAAATATACTCCAACCTTTTCTTGATTAGGTTAACCCAGCTTTCATAAGTTTGTTAAGGAAAGCCAGTCCCCACTCCCCACTCCCCAATTTGTCCATGATAAATAATATAGAGATAAGAGAGTAAGAGATCAACAACTCTTTACAATTGAAATTTTCTATTTTTTATTACTCAGTTGTGCTATTAATTTCATTCGATCAAACTTTTTTTAAGCATGATGTTTTACGTGGTCAACAACTCTTTATAATTGAAATTTTCTATTTTTTATTACTCAGTTGTGCTATTAATTTCGTTCGATCAAACTTTTTTTAAGCATGATGTTTTACGTGCCACGTAAAACATCATGCTTAAAAAAAGTTTGATCGAATGAAATTAATAG
>JAOQMP010000209.1:40872309-40891668 GCA_027563575.1 Erythroxylum pedicellare
TTATGGACATGATAAAGGCCTTCTTTATTTTTTAACCTTTAGCTTAAATGACCCACCAAGTCATTTTTCCCTTGTTATCCCCTTTAAGCCTTTGACCTTGTTTGTTTTCATATTAATAACATTACATTGAAACCTGAAATCTTTTAGTCTGACCCTTTCACAAGTTGAATGAAGTACTAAGTATTTGATGTCCTTGACTTAGGGACTTTTGTTTTGCATGCTATTCTGAGATGTTTTAGAGGTACATCTACTCAGTTGTTGTTGATTTGTGCTACTACTATGTTTTTTTATGTTTAGCATTATAAAATAACAAAAAATAACAAAAGAAAAAAAAGAAAAAGAAAAAGATCAAATAGTAGCATTGGATAGTGATTAGTAGTTGTAGTCCCGTGTTTCTATTTGCACATCTCATAATTTATTTTGATTGTCCTACGTTACTTAGTACTTTGTGAATGTTTGTGACTAGCCTTTGTGCTGTTAATGGGTATTTTATATTGATTTTAGATACATAATTTGCTAAACTCTTGTCCATTTAATGTTTAAATTGCTCTAATTAAGAGTTATTTGTTTTAATTTTAGGTACACACTAGATTTGGAACCTTTCATGTACACTCTCATGCCCATGAAAGATGTGGACCTTTATTAAAATGTGGGCTATAGTAAAAGGTGGGCTGAAGCAATGTGAGTGTAGTGTGTGATATGAAGAGGGGCTGGAAAAATAAAAAGGTGTGTGATAGCTACACGTGAGTGAGTGGTGTGTGATGTGCGGTTGAAAGAAGAGAAAAATGTGAGTTGAAAACATGTGAGGCTTAATTAAAAAGAATTGTACAATAGCTAAATGGAGACAAAAGAAGATCGCTATAGTAAGAGAGCTAAAAAGAGGGTTACGCATGAATTGGGGGGGGGGGGTTTAGACATTGAATGGAGAGAAAACAAAATAATATAACTAAGGTGGCATAGAAAGTGAAGAGAAAAACATAATTATAGGCGTAAAATGAGGGAGCTGAAAGACTGGATACAAAGAAATGAAACAGAAGTGGTGGTAAGAGATAATGAAGTAGTTGAGGTGAAAATAAGAATAACGAAGCCAGCAACTATGCGTAAAGTGGAGGTGGCAAGGAAAGAGAGACTCCATTGATTCATAGCATTCACGTTACAGCATAATTAAACATACTCTCCACTTACAACGTTGCAACATGGTGTACATTAAAAAATAAAGCAGCTACATTGAGGTGGAAGAAAAAAAAACTTGAGAAGGTGGCTTGAGAATTGAAGCAGTTTTGGTAAGAGGAAAAGCAAGCAGCTGGAGGAGTGCGTGAACCAATGTTGAAGCAGTTGGTGGTAGAACCTAGAGGAAGCAGCAGGTGGCAATGAAGCAAGCAGCGGCTAGTGGGGGAGACACGTAATGTAAGCCTCTATGTTGAAGCAGCTAGGCTAGGAGAATAATGTTACACCACTAAGGAGCTCCTCCATCACTCATGTTAGAGACTATCCATCAAACATACACTCTCCATTCAATGAAGCAGTTGGTGGTGTAAATAAAGCAGCAGATGATGGCATGAACAATCCTCCACTGGTGGACAACAATGTGAGCTGGTGGCTAGAAAAGAGAACGTTACAGCTAGTGGCCAGATAGAAGAACATTGCAGCTGGTGGCAAGGAAGGGGGGACTCACACACAACCCTCAATCAACACTCTCTACACAACGTTGCATATTGGTGGCTAAAAAATGAAAAACACATTGAGCTGGTAGTATAAAAATAACATGAGCTGGTGGCATAACATCCTTGAGGCAGCTGGCGGCTCATAAAGAAGGAGAGAAATGAAGTGTGAGCTGTGTGAGAGAAAATACAGCAGCGGGAGAAACTAAATATTGGGTTTTTTAAATTTTATTTTTATTCCTTGCTTGTTTTTATTTTTGTGGATTTAATCAATGCAATTATATATTATGACAATGATTTGTGTTGGGTTGATGAATACATGTGAGTAAGTTTTTTTTTACGGTTAAGGATATGGTTAAGATTGATATTAGATTAGGATAATTTTTGTGGTATTCATTTTTTCTTGATTAAATGCATATTTAGTCCTAATTTAGCTTGATCACCTAGATTAAGACCTTAGATGATTGAAGACCATAACCAATGGGATTTAATTTGTTGGAAAATTAATCAAGCGACATACTTGAGAATAAAATGTAGACTAACCTTAGGATCTTGTGTGAGGATACCTAGGATTAACGAACTTAATTTTAAACTTCTTGTCTTGAACACTTTTTATTCCAAATTATCTATGAACCAATTAGGTAACTCAGATTATGAAGAGAATGGAATTCCTATGAACATTAGGTTTGACTTGCTTAAGTGAAGTAACTCCTAGATCAATCCATCATTATAATTTTTAATGTCCAGTCCAATTGAAATCCGATACCTTAACCTGTTTCTATCATTTGATTAAATCTAGTTGTTTTTAATTCATACCTTTCATTTTTCATATTTCCTTCATTTGTTTACTTTATTTTATTTTTAAATCAATCAATTCTTAATCGTTCGAGTAATTTTTCATCATTTAATTTAACTGTCTTGCATGTTGGAATTCCTTTGGGTATGATATCCGGTTCTTACCGTTTTATATTACTTGTCAACGGGGTGCTCTTGCCTCTAATTGGTCTAGATAAAATTCAATTTATATTTTTTGTTTAGACCGTAACAAAGTGGTCAAACATTTGTTCTCCTACGGAACAAGGTGGGCTAGGAATCAATGACATCAATGCTACCAACACAATATTGATTTTAAAAGAGCTATGGCAAATCATTGAGGATAAAACCTCATTTTGGATAGGATGGGCACATAATTACTTCTTAAAAGGTAGGAGCATATGGAAATTGCAAAATAGCCACTCACTCTTGTGGTTTTTGGCATAACTAATACAGCTTAGAGATCATATTAAAACTGATATCTTTTATAAAGTAGGAAATGGTGAGAAAACTTCAATTTGGTATAATAATTGGACTGGTTTTGGTCAGTTAATAAAAGAATTACTCTCTTAATAGTTAGTTCTCTTGGTTTCTTGGATGATAGAGTCTCTAAACTAGCTCAGAACAATAATTTGGTTTTTCCTCAAGTTTTATTAAGGTGTAAACCTGATTATCTACCAAATATACATAACTCTAACGGGTTCCTTGAGAAATATACACAACTCTAACTAGTTCCTTTAGAAAGGGAAACCTATTACCAACATTTCTAGTAAGTAAATCAGGAACCTTTTGCAACATCTAGATGCTAAGGTCTATTGGAACAAAATTGTTTAGAATAAATTTTTAATTGCCAGAAACTCATTTTTTGTGGCTAATGATGAAAAATATACTTAGTACAATAGATCGGTTGCATTTCTTAGATGTGGATAGGACTTGTATATTATGCAAGGATGGTCTTGAATCTAGTCACAACTTGTTCTTTTAATGTTCCTATGTTACTTGTGTTTGGAAAGAGATAAAAAGATGCTGCCAATGGGAACTCAAAGGTAATTCTTTATCTAATGACATTAAGCGGTTAATGGATAAGCTGAAGAACAATTATGATTCCTTGAAGATCTTGTTCATTACTTTGGGGTCCTTTATATAAGGGATATGGAAGGAAAGGAACAATAAGAGATTTAAAAACAAGTTTGCAACAAAGAAGGAGATTACAACTTTGATCCTACAAAGTATCAAGGAGAACCTCTATATAAGATCTAGTTAATCAATTCTGAGGTAGTTTAGTTGCTAGCTTCTTGTGATTTGTATTTTGTGTAATTCTAGTAGGAAGATATCAAATCTTACTGTTAAGGTTTCGGATCTTTCCTTTGGATTGTTTGTAATCCTTTTTATTTTTCTATATTATTATTCCCTTAATTTTAAAAAAACATTGCTCAAGTGTTTAAGGAACAATTGGCTTCCTTCTCTTTGGACATTGTTCCCTTGAATGTTTCCAAAATTGCATGTTTCATGTTTATAAGATTCATATAATTTAAGTGTTCCCACTTCTCCTTGCCCTTCTTGCCATCAAAGGAATGTGTATCCATAAAAGTATAAGTTTGCCTAATTTAAAGAGCAAAGTTTAAATGTATACAGCTAAGAACAATCATAATGTTCTCTTTTAAACCTTAGAGTTTATGTCATTTAGCACTGGTATAGAGTTGATGTTGGTGGATAATATGGTAATATAAGTATTTAATAGATAATTAAAAAAAGCAACGAGCTCATAATTAAAATCTAAATGCAACATAATTAACAATTTTAAATAATGGTAACCATATCATAAGATACCTATCATTATATTGAAATTTAGTTTTTAGATAGAAATATCAATGTGCAAATGGTATTCTTATTGTAGTGATCAAATATTGACAATAAACTCTTGTCAAATTATAAACCTTTCTTTAGACTGACATATAATTTATGTTTACCATTACATATTTTTTTAAAATTTTAGCCAAATAATAATCTTCTTTTGGATATATTGTTGTTTACATAAAATTTATCCACACACGACCATCTTGATAATTTAGAATGAATGAATCAAATCTCCCCTGGTAGGATTCGAACTAATTAATCTTCACAAACTAGATTATTTTAGTAACATATTCTATTAATTAATTAATTTAAAATATCAATCACTAAAAACTTAAAATATGAATTTAATTAATAAATTATTGAAAAATAATATTATAATTCCATATTATTTCATCCAATGAATTAAAACCATAAAGGTTATTAATCCCAGTCAAAATCAAAAAATCATAAAAATTATAAACCTTTGTAATATGATAAATCAACAAAAAAAGAGGAGTTTAGGGTATTGAACCTTTTCTCTTTCTTAATAAGCCCACGTACACCAAGACTTCAATTTCTCTTAAAATAATTTATGGGAGGCATAAAAAGATGTCATTAATACACTAATAGCTTCTAACGTTTATATGTAGGAAAAAGAGTGGGTTATACGGTGTGTATAAGAATGAAGATAGAGAATGGCACTCAATGGAACTTTGGTAACTTCAAAATGACATTACATAAGATTTTGAACACAAGAAAAAGCAACAAAACCATGTGTTTACATGTTAACACCTTATTTTCTTTACCCTCTTTATATATGTCAATGTAACAACTTTCCTATAATTGTTAAAGAAAGGAAAACCTCCATAATAGCTCATAAAATATAATTATTAATTTGTGTGTGTGTGTGTGTGTGTGTGTGTGTGTGTGTGTGTGTGTGTGTGTGTGTGTGTGTGTGTGTGTGTTTATGTCTGTGTGTGTGTGTGTGTCGATTAAAATTTCAATAATACAAATTTAAAAATAATGGTTATAAATGTAAATGTTATTGCAAACAACTTTTGGCATTAAAATAATCCACTTGTGTTTTCCTTTTAGTTGTTGATTTTGAACTTTCTAGAGTTGGTGGAAAGATTGAAATAGAGAAGTTTCATGTTCTAAGAGAATGAAAATTAGGAAGGAGAATTTATTATCGATTTTTAACAATTTTTGTTACGCTCCTTCTAAGTGGACTAATATGTGCTTTAGTAATACACAGTCTCACTATCCATAAAAACAACTGTTCAAAATTAAACATCTTCAAACATCTCTCACTTATTGATTCTGCTAAAATTTGAAAGATATAAGGATATTTCTGGAACTAAGTAGCATACCGTATATCACTTTAGAATTTGTTTATTTGTTACTTGATTTTGTGTTCTCAGGTATTAACCAAATTGTTTTCTTAAATGGATATGTCTAAATATGCTATAAGCCTATAAAACATAAACTTATTTTTTTTATACAGGACCACTACTAGGGAGAGAAATTCAAGTTCATCTTCTGGGCCTATTGGAGTCCTTTCTCATGAAATAATCATTTTTCTCATGTTTATTTCTACTAAAATATTGTAGTTAAAATGAAAATTTACTTATATAATTTAATATTTTCACAATTGTTGGATTTGAAAATATTTAGAGAATTGAAATCATGCAGAGAATTAAAAAAATTATAATTTAATCAAGTTATTTTTAAATATAGCCCTATTCAATCAGGTTTTGAATCCAATAAAATTTCATCATACTTATATTTAAATTTAAGATGAATGATTTAAATTTAAACAAATCTTGAATTGGGTTTGAGTCATAGGAAAACCAAACTCAATTAAATATAATGTCAATCTTAGTATAAAAAAACCACTTATAAGTGATACATTAGTGTAACATACCACTTCCATAGAGCATAAGCCCGAACATTCTAAAGGATATTTGAGAACATACTCTATGACAATGGTACATTAAGATAATCAAACTAACTCATTAAAGGCATCAAACATATTATAAGCATTCTAAGTATTCAAATCTCCCCATTTCATTCACAAACATGAAAGTCACATGTATCTTTACAATTCACAATCCACATATACATTACATAACATTTGTTTGAGTTAAAACTCAGTACCAAAAATATAACATCACATAGTATGCTAATACACTAGACATCTATCTAGACTCCTCAGATTCAGCTGATCAGATCTTTGAGCCATTCTCGTCCCCAAACGCAAGTACTAGACTTCTAATGTAACACCTTAGTAGTTAAAACTCCCTTGATCCTGAAAAACAACATTGCAATTTAGATGAGTTTGCGAACTCAGTGAGTGAACTATCATCAATGTATTCACTTAAGTCAAATCACAAAAACAAGTCACAATCCAATTTAACACTATATCAAACCATCCAGTATTGACTATAACATCACATTTCATCATGCTTCAGTAAATACATCATGTAAGCTAGCATTGCATATCACAACACATCCTTCATTTATTTCAATTGTAACTCACTATTTCAAAACAATTCAATAATACATTTCATTTAAATCATTTGATTCGTGTACGAATGTATATGCAAATGCACATGTGTCTTTATTTTCATTTTTGATTTGTTGTAACCAAGTGCCTATCAACCCAATTTACTGTCCCATATCCATTATGGACATTAAAATCATTTCTAGCCCATATCTATTGGGGATATCGAGAATGTGTCATCTGAGCTCGAGGCTCTTTTTCAAAATCCTGAGCTCAAAGCTCTTTTCCTACTTCAGTCACTCTAGTCACAACTCATTTATCTGATCATGCATTTCAATGTGATGAGATACATCTTTCCATATGTCATGCTTTCATTTCAGTATACCCATGCCTTATATCAAGCTCCTCGGATCTCAGTCCAACATTTATCAATCAATTGTACGCGCATTTCAGATTAAACATTCAATTAATACAGAAGCATATATAATTGTGCTTACACATCTAAGTTAACTCACAGTATGCTCCAGAAAAGTTATTGCTTTGATGTTCTGGCAATGTTTGGATGTTGACGATCACCTTGTGCGTCTATCATCATGCAATACACACATAGTTCATAAATCACTAATTTTTTTTTATCATATGAATATACAATCATGCATATGTATATGTATATGTGTCATGTTTTAATGCATGCTCAATTGACTTTCTGGGTATGTATTCTTATACAAATATCTTGACCATTCAAACATTATACCTTGATTTTCTGTAAATTCATCAATCATACATTCATAAAACTTTTCTAGCAATATATATTTATACAATTTTTCCCAGTTCCCATTCATTCATACCTAATACACATTACTCAAATCCTTATGTTCATGTTTACATTCATAAGAATACCTTTATTCCTTCATCACATCATAATTTCCAGATTAGGTTACATTAATACCAAAACAATACATTCTTTAAGTTATGACATCGATTAATAACCTAAACTTATCAAGCTCTTTAACAATTAATCAAGCAACAATGTAAGTTCATTGCAAGCCTTAATCAAGTCCAATTACACCAACTTAGAGTGATTTTTCCTCAGATGGTTTAACATGTACACAAAACAGGAAAGTATTTTTTCAGAACTAGGCCCACGATCATGAAGCACCTTGCCACGATCATGATAGAAGCTAGTGTAATAGGCCATGATCGTGCACTGTCTTTCTTCCTTAATTCTCCACGAATTTCACATACTTAGAGACATCACTACCACTTGAATTTTTCCAGAATTCATGTCTTATAAAGCTACTTCATTTCATATTAGTCTAGCTTCCATATTGGTTACATTAAATCCCACAAAAATCTACTTATTTGTTTAACTACCATTCACTTTATACCATCATATAAGCAGTCCTAACTTTTCTAGATTTGAAAACACTTCATTAACACCTATCTCTAGCCTGAATTCATTACCAATTATACCTCAAAGCCTAAATTAGATCATCCATATAATTGCCTATAAACTACTGTTTTCATGCATCCAAAAACAAAACTGAAAAGTAATTAATTCATCCATCATTTTCTAGCATAACTTTAACATCAACATTATATTCAATCCATCCTTAGTCAGTCATCATATCATATGCCATAAAGATTAGCATTTCACTTACTTGTTTAGCTTAAATTTCATATCAATGTATCAAGTATGCTTTGCCTCACATGCCTGTAAGAACATATCAAGAACATATCACTTAATTGTCTTGCTACTTGAAAATTTTCCTATTCTAAATGTACATTTTAATCCATCAATCTTCCAATTATGACAAATAACTCTAAATTGCTAATTGTAATCCATCAATTCTTTTTATTGGTAAATCAGAATACAAGACAATAGAAATGCCCAATCGTGTCATGATTATTTAGAAACTTTCAAACCACGGAACATGTCAATTGAGTGCAAAGTTTTTTAAATCGAAATTCATATGTGTATGCCCATATTATGCATGTGAATGAAATCATTAAAATCATATTCTAAATGCACCAAATTTATTATAATATGATGTAATTCAGTAATCTAACACTTTAATCCCTCAATAGGTTTGGAAACTGGCTTTTACAATTAGGGATCTCAAGCATTATGTCATTTAAAGAAGTGCCTCTTAAGCAGCAACTCCACCCTAATCCACTTTGCCTTGTCTTGGTCCCCAAAGCTAGATTTGTTTCTTCCTTTTCCCTTTAACCAACAACCTTGCCCTCCCTTACAATCTCTTCCATCACAAGATTCTACCACCTTAGCGCACAAAAAAGTTTAGAAGTAGGTGTTAAGAGATAACTCATACTCTTCCCTCATTTAATTTTCTCCTAAAGAAGGTGAAAATGGTAAGGTAATTGTAACTTTAGAGATAGATATACTAAAGGTAAGTTCAAGTAGGAGAAGCGTAAGCTTTGTAAGGACCTATATAAAAGTGGATAGATCGAAGGAATTACTAGTTATTCGATTGATGAGGTTAAGGAAAATAAACTCTCTCTTTGATTTTTCTATTATGGAAACTTATCAATGAAAGCCTTCCCTCAAGCTTAAGGAAAGTAGTGGAAGGCTATAAGTAAAACATTAAGAAGGAACACTTTTATGAGCTCATAGGGATTAAAAACAAAGAGACTGGTGGTGAGGCTAAAGGGAATCAGGAAGTAGAGAGAAAAGGAATACATGAATTAGAAAATATTGTGACATAGGAAGATAGTATAATAATTCCAACAGAAGAGATAAAACCTGAGAGCAATGTAGTAACTAAAGGAAATCCCAATAATGTTCAAGAAAAGATTAAATCCTCTCGACAAAGGTAAATAACTCCTCAGACATCAACTATAAATATTCAAGCAACATCACTAGTTAACTGTGAGAGGAATGAGCTAAATAAAAGGGAATTCCAAAGTGTTAAGAGGAGGAATTCACAAAGAGGAAGCAAGAGCAAGAGCTTTAAATGAAAAGTCCCTTCCATATGAATATAATAGTATAGAATGTTCATGGTGTAATTTCCCTAAAAAGATACTTAAGAGATTTTGTATTTAAAGAGAAATTTATGATTTTAGGGCTTTTAAAAATGAAAATCACTATAGACAACATAAATAGGCTATTAAACTTGGGATCTCGATGGAGATTTATGTCCAATCATCAACATCATATTTATAGAAGAATAATTATTGCATATAATTCTAATGTGCTGGATATAAAGGAGTTGGAGACTTGTGACCATGCCATGTATATTCTAATTCACTTTATATAGGAGAATGCTAAAGTATATGCCTATTTTGGATATGATGGTAATCTTAATTATCATAGGAAAGTGCTTTGGGAGAGTTTGATGAGAATGTAAAGGAGTGCATGGGGCATTGGATAACATGTGAATATTTCAATTATATCTTATATAGAACTGAAAATAAGGGTCATTAAAGTTTAGGAAACTTCTCTAAATATCTCAAAAAGTAGGCAGAAGTTTTAATTGTGGTCAACTTGAAGAGTGAAGGACATAAGTTTATTTAAAGTAATAAACATAAGGCTTCCTAGTTCTTAAGGAAAAAGTTTGATAGGGCACTAGTTAATCAGGAATCGTTAAATGAATTCCCTAAAAGTAAAGCTACCTTTACGGTTCCTTAATTTTTAGATCATAGAATAATTAAATTTTATGAGATCTTAAAGTTAAATTTAACAATTACTTAGCTCATGGTAATGTTGTCACCTACAACTAAATTAATACCAACTCTAATAATGAAATATGTAGTTAATGAAGAGTTGAGATCGTTCCGACGAGCTATCTATTGGTAAGTGTTTCACGAGTTACAACTAAAACAAATTAGGGAGTTGAGTTAATGTGAATTTAAGAAATTAAAATTGAAAAAATTAGAAATAAATGAAAATAATCAGATCTAGAAAATTAATGAATAAACCTTGGTTTCGAGTCACTTACATTATCAAACTAGTACGGATCATTAATATAAAATTGAGTCCATTAACAAATATTCATTAAGTGATGTTCTCTCTTAAGATTAGGTAAATATAAACATGCATTCTAAACACTCTTATTAACCAATAACTTAGATATGATATTAAGTTTGACTAATTAATAGCTTTAAGGGCTAAGAGAACCAACGAGCTAGACAATACACATACGATATGTATTTATTCTAGATAAGTATCTTTCTTAGAATTTACAATCCCTAATGTAAAGATGTTAACCCTAATTGCCACTTCGATTAGCAAAAATGAACATCAAATCCTACTAATCTAGCTATATATTAAATCAATCAATTCCTAGTTGCACACCCTAAAGATCAATCCATTCAATCAAGAAAAGTAATACGAAAACACTTAATATTCATTAATGAAATAAACGTTATTCAGAAAATCTCACACGTACTAGATGATAACATTGGTTCGCTTCAACCAAGAAGATGGATTTAGCTACTCATAACATAGGTAAAACTCAATAGAAAAATAGCAGAACATCTGGTCTCCATCTCTGCACTTTTTCCAGAAAATTTGACAAACTCTCCAAAAAGCCAAAACAAACGTGAAAGATAAGATGTCTAGAAGGGTTTTTGTTATACCTCTTATCGTTATTTTATCAAATACAGTTCTCCTACAAAATCAGGTAGCAGATCGCTATATAAAGAAAAATTTTGATTCCCAAAATAATTAGATTCCTAAGTCTATCAAATATGTTTTCAAATCAAACTTTGCAAATAAACTTTTCCTTTACAAGTACCCACGGTTAGTCAAAAACTTTTTTACCAGTTGGAAATTCGAATTACCTTTGCTTTCCTGCAGCTTTTTGATCCAAATTCATCTCTCATATATTGAAAATCGTTTGAGAACAATTAAGAAACAAGTCTATTAATTTTAAATAAAAATCTCAACATATTAAAGAGATTTATATCCAAAGTTAGCACAAAAATAATAACTTATCAAATTCCCCCACACCAATCTTTTGCTCGTCCTCGACAAACTACATTTACAATCAATTGGCCGACCAACTAATCAACTTTCTTTATTCCAAGTCTCGCAACAATAAATAGTGCACACGTCAAGATTTAAACAATTTTGTAATCAATGAATACCCCAGAGTTAATCATTCAAGTAAATATAAAAAAAGTTAATTTAAGGCAATCATATTTCAAAAACTAACATTTAATTATAGCAAACTCTCACAGATCTAATTTCGCTTAAAACACTCAAGTGTTTATTAGTTCAGTATTTCACTCAAATTCTTTTAAGGCAAAATATTCTACTATATGCTTGCTTTTTCACCAATCTTTCACCACTTGAAATACAAACATGCACAAATCAAAAGGGCTTTATTTGAGGTTGTATTGGGCTATAGGTAAAGGTGAGGATTGATAAATAGAGAGGGCGAAAATCATAAACATTAGCAAAGCATCTAACCACTTATGGAGACACAATTTCAATCACCGAGTCAACAAAGTCATTCTGTAGAGATAGATTATACTCTATAATAAGTCATTCTGTAGAGATAGATTATACTCTATAATTTTTTTACACTATTGTATTATTTCTTTTCTTTTCTTTTTTTTAAATATACTGATATTTAAGATCAGGAGACAACAGTATTATCTTTTTCTTTTCCTTGCCTTCCATATTTCTCCAAAAAAGTTTGACATAAATTGTGGTTAGAATGCCTACTTCCATTTATGATGGGTGAAGATATGAGAGGTTTTAGTTGTTTATTATGGGTTTATCAAGAAAAGGGTTTAGTTTAAAAGATTTAACAAGGGATAATGAATTAGGTTGGCTTTTTAAGCTAAAGGTTTAAAACAAAGAGGGCCTTTATCATTTTTATGCACGAATGTATACATGTGATCTCAAGTCAGTTCCAAGCAAGTTTTAGAGAAAAATTCACCTTAAAAGATAATCACAAATCAAAGAAATACAGATTGATATAGATGTTTCAATCTTTTAGGCCAAAAATTCATAGGTTAATGCAATTCACCACAATTATACATCATGTTTAATCATATGATTGCCAAACCTTGACAAAGTGTCTACACTTGTATTTCTTAACTAAGTGGCATCTATTGCCCTAAAAATAAAATTAACTCAAGTTATGCGCACTACTTAAGTCATTAAAAATAGAAGTATAAAAAGTGTCGAAGTTGGCTAATCAATTGCAAACAAGTCAAAAAGAATTCATAAATGTTTCACAAAGATTCCTAAATATCAGTTATATGGAACATATGTCACCCCTATACCTAATCCATGCATTGTTCCCAATGAAATGACATAAAGTAAAAGAAGCTAAAATAGAAAAGAGGAGATGAAAGAAAGCTTCTCTGTAAACTAATCGCCTAAATCATGGGGTTGATAGGTAAAGAGGTTGGAATCCTTGATGCGCCCAATATGCTATCAAATTGTGCTCCATTCGATCCATCTGGCGTTCAAGTCGAGCCAAATGAGTATCCAAGTTAGCTTAGGGAGGTTGGCTACTACTTGGTGTATCTAGGACAAACTAACTCTTTATAGTTGGACGTGGGTTGGAAGGGATACCTAAACCCGGATTAGTAAAGGATATCCTTTCATGACTCATGTCAACGATTCCCATCCTGCACAAACATTCCATATCCAAAGGTTCTATGGCACATGTAACATCCTGTTCCTATTTTAAGGATTAGAACCCTAAAATACGATACATGTGAGATCAAAAGGAGATTTAAGAAAAATGCATTTCATGCTCATGCATATTGTTAGCATACACGCACGTGAATTTAAAATTTTGCACACATTAAAATGACAAGGTGAGAATTGTGAATTAATTGTATTGAAAATCGATGTGGAGAATATATGTATTAATTTAGAATTTTTGGTGAATTTTAGGGAAAATTTTCAAAAATATTGAGTATTATTGGACTAAGAAAAATGTCAAGAGGCAAGTAAATTGATAAATAGAGATAGAAATAAGAGTCAAATGATATTGAAGAATTTCTATTGATGACTTTAGAATTTGGGAGAAAATGATATTAGAATTTGGGAGACATTTGGAGTAAAATTTAGAGATGATTGAACTTTTTAAATGAGAAACTAGTTAAAGTCTTAGAAATTGGACAAGTGTCCAAATCTTAAGCCCATTTTTCCTTTAACTTTGAAAGACAAAGACACTGTTTTGTCTTGTCTTCAAAATATCTTCTTCGTGGCTTTCTTCTTGAAAGTTCTTCTTCTTCTTTGGATCTTTTTTCACCGAACCTTCACCAAAGTTAAACTTTGGTTTTCATCTATCCTTTTTGCTGCTTCCAACTTTTTTATGCATTTCTTTTGCCTCAAGAAAAGCCTAATCCAAACCACCTTCAAGATGATGTACGTGGATACATAAGAGTTAAGGCTGCTTGAGTTTTTGAAGAATTTGAAGTTTTATTAAGTATTATGTAAATCCTTATGAGTGGTAGAAATATGAATCAAATTTGGTGAAATATTTGTCATTACATGATCATGAGAAAATGGTTATTTTTCATGAATACCGTGGGTTTAAAATGAAAATATGAATTTGTGGTTTTTATATATTTGGTGATTAATATGTTAAAAGATAGTGTTAGAATGGTTTTTGGAGTTGAAAGATTAAAGAAAACGTGCATGAGATGAGTGTAGAAATTTTTGGAGAAGAGTTGATATATATACATGTGTGCTCTATTTCCTTCACTGTCTATAAGTGACAATTTTGAGTGTTTTTGAAATGGACTGAAAATGAGTTAGAGTTAAGGAAGAGGTAGTGTCGTGCCTTGAGAAAGGTTAAAAATGAAATGTTAAGATCAAAAGAAAGTGTTGGAAGAAGATGAAAGCATGCATAAAAATGAAAAGAAATGCAGAAAACACAGAACATGCATGAATGAGATTAAGCTTTTGTTGTTTGTGTTGATTCATGGTTTTTGATCTGTTTTTGAATGTTTGGAGCTAAAATGGGGGTCAAAATTGAAGTGAAATTAAGGGAAAATATATATTACAAAGTTTGGATTTAGAAAAAGAATGAAAGAAGAAGAAGAAAATTGAGGTTTAGGAAGAAGGAAGAAGGAAGAAGGAAGAAAAGCATTTGTAAAGAACTAGGAAAAAGCATGATCGTGAATTTTTTGAAGAGTTTGAGAGTCACGATCATGACATATAAAATGCATTAGAAACTCATGATCGTGCTCCTGCACAATCGTGACTTCTATGGCTACCAAAGGGAGACTATTTTCGAACATTCTTCAGTATTTTGGCTATAACTTCTTCTCCTGACCTCCAAATGACATGGGATTTGAACCAACAGATTCGAAACATGTTGGTTTGGATCTACGTTAAAAATTATAGCCATCTTAAATAATTTGGGATAGACTAAGTGATAAGATTGAGACAAAAATTGGTTCTAGAGATTGGGTGTGTACTGCTGTGCGTTAAGGTTGCACGACCATGGGTTATGGTTGAACGTCAGTGACTTGGTTATTTTGGATTGAACAGCCATGCACTGATGTTGCACATCCGTGACTTAATTTTAGTTGGGTTAAACAACTCAAAAGTGCACGATCGTGTACTCGACAGATTTTTTCTCACTAAACATCCTTCCTTCGTTTTCCTATAACATCCTCTCTAGTCATCCAAATAGAATGATTTTTGATTTGGAGTAAACTAGAGACATAGGGCTACAAATTTTATAAAGAAATAGAGTTTTAATTCAATCTCTAAGAAATTCAATTTTTGGATGGAATTTGAGCATAGAATACTGTTTCAGTTTAAGAACAGCCTGAATTATTTAGAGTATAACTTTTGGAGTACTTAATCAAATTGAATGATCTTAGTGTCATTAGAAACTTAAGATAATGGGAACCATTTTTCTAGAAGGAATGTTGCAAAATTATGTCTTTTCCCTTATCAGAGTGTTCATGGAAAATAGACCTGAAGGTTTGGAAATTTAGAGAATTTATAAGAAAGAATGAGAGTTTGGATATTGTATGATTATATAATGTTAGAATAACATTAGTGAATCAATTGTTGTTATTAAAAAAATAAAAAAAATGTGTTTAATGGAAATGAATAGGTTCATATGATTATAGTTGTGATTCAAAGGAAATGAGTAATGGGTTATTAACTAAAAGTGAATGAGAATTGGATATTATGAAAGCAAATAATACTAAAAATGAGAATATGCTTGAGTTATAAAATTTGTTAATATACCCGAGATTGTCATTGAGCATACATTGTACATATTCCATATACACATTCGTGCATAAAGGAATACATATAATTGTGCAATTAATAATGTGTGTGCAACGTGCGTATTGCATAATTGTGATGTGCAAGTTAAACGTTCTCATTCAAACATTTCCAGATCATGAAAGCTGATGCTAATCTGGAGCGTACTGTGAGTCAACCTAGATGGTCTTATTTCTTTGTTTATTCTAATTTCAAATTCTGCATTGAATGACTAATGATATGATTATTATGCAATGCGAATATGATTGATGTGAACGTGCTAATTTCGGACATTGAATGTCTAAGAAGCTTGTTAAATATGAGAACATCGAAGTGCTCCTTCTATGTGAATATAAAAGAAATATGTCTTTTCTTAACTTAATTGTTGAATGTCGGGCTAAGGTTCGATGATGAATATGAAAGTGATTGTGAATCCAAATCCATGTGATTGATTGAAAATATGAGAATGTAATGCATTCCATTTTATGAATGCATGAAAGATAAAGACAGTTGTGACCGGAGACACCACCGAAAAAGAGTTTAAAGCTCAGACAGTGCAAAAGAGCTTAGGCTCAGTTGTGAATGTACCCAGTACCTACTAAGGGATATGGGACATTATCTGATATAGCTCGGTATCCACTAAGGGATATGAGCTAGTAAATAAACAGTTGGTCACAACTTTCGAAATTGGAAATGTGTTGCAAATGAGACTAATCAAACTGTAATAATTATTATGTTTTTGATGTTTATGAAATAAAAGTACGGGCCCAAATTTGAATATTGATTTTCACATATGCGTATGATAAATTTGAAATTTTTGTACTGAGTTTTGAGTGTTTGACTGTTTTAGCATACCGCCTTTGTGAGGTACGTACTCGAACATCACTCAAGATGTCGGACACGTGTCTTGCGAGAGTGGGGTGTTACATTTTGTTATCATATCCCAAATTTAGTATCTTACATGGGTATTTTTCGAAATATATGTCAAGTTATATGCATTTTACTCATGTCATAGCGGACAGTAGTAACTGATCCCTAGTCTGAGTCGCATGTGTATAAGTCACACGCATGAGCATGTGTGAAGAGTTTGAGTTGATAGAATTAGTGAGAAAAGTGATGCTCTTTCAGAACGTGAGAAAATGAAAGTTGTGGATAATTAGAAATGGGAAATAGTACATGGTTAGATATGATAAATAATGATTCAATGCAATTGTACTAGAGGACGTATTATTGAATGTGAAACCAATATTGTACTGTGGTAATATATCCCCTAATGTGATAAAAATGTGAATTTATTGTCATGGATTTTGTGAGGAAAATAGGGAAATAAGTAGAAATGATGAGATTAAAGTGTACAAGTATAATGTAATGAAAATAGAAATTTTTATGATCTTAAGGAGATGAATTTGGAATCGAAGTGGTTGTTTAATGAATGTGACAAGAGTTACAATCCACCGTAAGAAGATATTAGGGGAATTGAGATTAGAATTTCATAATGATTATGCATCAATAATTATAAATTGATTGAGGATTTATATATGGAAGATGAAATAAATGATAATAGGAAGATGAGATAGAAATGAGGAAAGAATAAAAGGGGAATGAAGTAGACATAAATGACTGTATATAAGATGAATGATATGTAGTTAGGAGAAAGTTAGAAATGCATATAAGATAGTATTTTATGTATGAATGAGACTAAGAAAAAGAAGATGAATCAAATGAGAAGAGTTAATGCAATCAATATGTTAGTTGAATTATTATGAAATGATGTAGCATTAGAATAGGTAAATTCTAGAAATTTAGAGTAGCATTGATGTTAGCATGTGTGCTAATGTAAGGAAGAAAGTGAAGGGCACGATCGTGGTTTAGTCTCCACAATCGAGGATAAGCAAAAAAGCATAAGTGTTGTCCAGAATCAAATGAGGTTAAGTTATCTTTAGCATAAGTTATTAATTAGTGAATTGTCATAAACACATCTCTAGATAAGATGTAATGATCTTGATGGTATATACCAAAGTATAAGAGTAAATGAATATGTATACTGCTCTACTAAGTTTTATTATAAGGAATATACTAATCGTGTAAGATATGATAGAAATTGCTCTTACTGAAAGATCAGGAACAGCTGGAATAGATCTTCTTGAAGTACTAAGAATGGCTAATAAGTAATGATCAAAACAGTTTATTGATAAAGATTACATGAACATTATAGATGATAGTAGCAAGAAATCTTCTTTCGAAGAAGAATTTCGTTGAATTAGGTTAAGCAGACCAGATGGTTTAATTTTTAAGAATGATCAATAAAGAAACAAATCATAAATGAATCTTTAATTAGTCAAAAGTGAATATTAGAGTCCTATTCCTAATGGAGACTCAAGCATAAGATGTAGAATGTGCTACTCATAATGTATGCATTTTGTTTGATGTAAAGCATCCAACTATGTGATTGAATTCTTCAATTTGAGGAGACACTATTGCTAATGTGAGGAGAACTTAGGTCCACATTATATTCTATACAAATATGTTTAGAGGATACAAATTTGATTTGATGAATGTGTTACCAATACAGGAAGTTAAGATTGCAAATAAATCAAAATGTGTGGAGAAACTAGTATAAATGAATAGACATTAGAATAAGTCAATGTGAAAGTCATAGAAAATCAAATGAATTGAGAAAATCATTCGAGAGAAGAAGTCAATTGGGAAACTAAAAATAATATAAGAGAATACTACCTCATCAAGGAATTAGATACTTAAAGAATTACGAGAACAAATCTTGGGCACAAGGAGTTTTGGGTTATATTTGTTGGAGTTAACAATGCCCCGATAGTATTATGGTTTTGAAGATTAAAGTGATCCAAGCAAAATTGGATCAATTAGTGACTGTGATCGCATAGGATATTTGGAGTGTATTCGAAAAGTGAAGAGAATATTTTTTGAACATTTAAGATTAATCTTACATATCATGGAGGTAGAAATAATTATATGCCAAGTTTAATGAGTGTGAATCTTAGCTTGATCAAATAAAATGTTAGGTCGTATAATATCGAAACATGGCATATTAGGAGACCCAAGGAAAGCAAAGGTAATGATGAAGAGAGAAACTATAAGGAATATATATGAAAGCTGAAGTTTTCTAAAATTTACTGGAAATTGGACACTACTAGAAGCTGTTAAAGAGTTTTTACTGATCTTATCCCTTGACAAATGTGTTTAAGGCAAAATATGTAAATAGTATGAATGATGAATATAAAATGAATTTTGAGGAACTATAACCCCAATGTCAATTATGTCATTTGGATTTGGAGATTTTGCAGTATATAATA
>JAOQMP010000209.1:40891768-40908822 GCA_027563575.1 Erythroxylum pedicellare
CCCCCCCCAAATCAACATGATTTTAAGAAATTAAAATTGAAAATAATCAGAAATAAATGAAAATAATCAGATTTGGAAAATTAATGAACAAACCTTGGTTTTGGGTCACCTGCGTTATCAAACTAGTACAAATCATTGATATAAAATTAAGTCCATTAATAAATACTCATTAAGTGATGTTCTCTCTTAGGATTAGGTGAATAGAAACATCTATTCTAAACAGTCTTATTAACCAACAACTTAGATATGATCTTAAGTTTGATTAATTAATAGCTTTAAGGACCAAGAGAACCCGTGAGCAAGATAATACACATACGATATATATTTAGTCTAGATAAGTATCTTTCTTAGAATTACCAATCCCTAATGTAAAGATGGTAATCCTAATTGCTACTTGGATTAGCAAAACTAAACGTCAAATCCTACTAATATGGCTGTAATTAAATCAATTAATTCCTAGTTGCGCACCCTAGAGGTCAATCCATTCAATCATGAAAAGTAATACAAAAAACATTTAATATTCATCAATGAAATAAACGTTATTCAAAAAATCTCACACATACTAGATGATAACATTGGTTTCCTTTAACCAAGAAGAAGGATTTAGCTACTCATAACAGAGGTAAAACTCAACAAAAAAATAGGAGAATATTTGGTCTCCATCTCTGCACTTTTTCCAGAAAATCTGACAAACTCTCTAGAAAGCCAAAACAAGCGTGAAAGATAAGATGTCTAGAAGGGTTTTTGTGTTCCCTCTTATCGTTATTTTATCAAATACACTTCTCCCACAAAATTAGGTATCAGATCCCCACATAAAGAAAACAACTTGATTCTCAAAATAATTAGAAGCCTAAGTTTATTGAATCTGTTTTCAAATCAAACTAGGCAAATAAACTTTCCTTTGCATGTGCCCACGCTTAGTCAAAAACTTTTCTGCCAGCTGGAAATTCGAATTGCCTTTGCTTTTCTTGCAGCTTTTTGATCTAAATTCATCCCCTATGTGTTAAAAATCACCTGAGAACAATTAAGAAACAAGTCTATTAATTTTAAATAAAAATTTCAACACATTAAAAAGATTTATATCCAAAGTTAGCACAAAAATAATAACTTACTAGTTTATGAGACTAACTTTTATAGAGCTTTACAAGAGGACTAGGAGCAGAAATACAATTAATTAAATAATATGTTTGTGTGCAAAAGCTAAAGTGCATCAAAAAGGAATTAAAGAAGCTCAATATTGAAAGATCCTTTAGTATAGGACAAAGAGTTTCAGTTGCTAACAAAAAACTTCATTACATTCAATGGAGTCTTTCTACTAATCCTAGTAATAATGATATTACCATTAAGGAAAAACATGTTGTAAAGGAATATTTGCAAACAATTTATGATCATCATTCACTTCTTAGACAAATGGAAAGGGTTAATTAGTTGAAGGAAGGAGACAAGTGTACTAAATTCTTCTTCTTCACTATTGTTGCCAAAAGGAATTATAACAGGATCTACTTTATTCCAACATAGGATGAAGGGTTGCTATTACTAAACAAGAGGATATTATGGAAAAGGCTCTTAACTTCTTCAAACTCACTTATGATCAAACTCAATCTCAACTTCTACATGCATAAAGTTTAAGCCTTTGTGAAGTGCAGAATTAGTAATACAAAAGCTAAGAATCTCATCAAACCATTAGAAGCTTCTGAGATTAAGAAAGTTATGTTTTAAATGAATGGCTAAAAGGGTTAGCCTCATATCAACAATATGACAATAGAGGCAATTCATGAATATTTTTGCTAAAAGTGTGTTGCTAAAGGAGATAAACAAAACCTTTGTTTGTCTAGCTCCTAAGCCCCTAAACCCTTCTAATTTTGGAGAATTCAAATGAATAGCTTGCTTAAACTTTCTATACAAAATGATCTAACAGATTATGGCAAACATGTTGAAATCAACCCTCGTCTCATTCCTAAGTGATAATTAGGGAGCATTCTTGCAAGGAAGACAGATTGGTGATAATATCCCCATTACATATAAACTCCTTAAGGGGCCCTTGAGGAAAAAAAATCGATACAAAATTGTTTCATTGGATTCCAATAAATCATTTGATTGTATAAACTAAGACTTTATGTAACATGTATTGTAAATAATAGGATTCCTTGAAGAGTTCAAAAAATGGATGAAAGCTTGCATCTATTCTACCATATTTAGTGTGATAGTTAATGGAGTGACATTTGAGCTATTCAAAGGGGCTCAACCAAGGAGATCTCCTATCTCTATACTTATTCATATTATTTATAGAGGCCTTGACTTAACCGATGAATTAAAATGTTTACAAAAAACCAATGTTTAGATTTTATTCTAAATGCAGGAAAGTCTCCTTGATTAATTTATGTTTGATAGATGACCTTTTACTTTTTGTAAGGCACATCCCAAATCTATTTTGATACTAGTTAAAACTTGAAGTAATTTAATCAAATTATCTGGTTTAGATGTAAACTATAACAAAAAGCCATTTTGTAACCTCTATAATTAGTAGAAAGAATTGCTGGTATATAAGGAATTAAAAGGAAGCAACTTCTCTTGATGTGTTTGAAGTTACCTCTTTTAACTAGACGATTGCAATTTAGGGATTGTATCCCTTTGGTTGAAAAAAATACAGAGGAGATTTGAGGTTAGACAAATAATTCCCTTTTTTGTTCTTTAGGTAAATTACAAAAACGCACATTTATTGGAACTCTCGTATATTCCTTTCAAAAGGCCTTATCAAGACAATTGAAGGAATTATGAGAAAATTTCTGTGGGGAAATCATAATGAGGGTGGCAGCAAAGCAAAAGTGTAACGAGAAAAGTCACATTTTACTTATAAAACACCTGGTGTAGAAAAATGGGGTTTCTAAAGGACCGTCCGAACCTTTGTGGACAAGAATCCAACAGAGCATGAAGCATCTTCCAAGACATACATCGGCCATTATAGATGGTCACCTACAAGTTCCAGATTCTTTTCCTAAATTATTATTTATTATTATTATTCATTTTAAGCTTTTAAAAATCATCTGTCATATAATTAAAAAATTAATCACCTGTCACATAATTAAAAAATTTAACATGTATGTGTATTGAATGAATGAAACTCTTTGAGAGAAACATAGAAATTCATGTCTTAATTATCAAAAAATGAAGTTTAAACTAACTTTAATAATATTATTAAAATTGTAGAGTCGAAATAATTGCAAATATAAAAAGAAAAACAAATACATAAATAGCATACCGGACAATGTATGGTAGAAAAGAATTTGAAATTAAATAATAATCCAAAGTCTAATAGGAATGGGAAATGGCTAAGGAAAATAAAAAACAAAAGCGAAGCGTCTTTTATTCGGCGAAGCGAAGCCACTATGACGTCTCTTTAACCCTTGCTTTCTAGAATCAGGGTTTCCTTTTTCCCAAAATCTCAAAAGACATACGAAGCTAAACCAAAGCTCTGAAATCATTCGATCGAATTCGTTTCAGGCCTGTGCTCGATTCTATTAATCGATCTTGTAAGTCACCTCATCTGCAAACCCCCGCGTCTCTCGCTAAAAAGCCAAATCATTTATTTGAGTTCTCAAAGTTCAATTTTTTATTATGATCATCTATATAGTTTCTTTTTCTTACTTATTCGATCTGGTTTATTTTAGATTCTTGTTTACTGCTAATCCACCCTGAAGTTTTGTTTGTATACTTGTTTCTTTTTTAGGGATTGATGGGAGTTGCGGAAGGGATTGAACTGTTGATCGGAGTTGTGGGGATAATTTAGAATGTGTTTTTGGGGATTGAAACTATGTGCCAAATAAGAAAAGATTGAAACTTTGTTGTCTTCAATTCCTATTTTCCTGTCTTATTTTTGAATTTGATGATATTTACGACTAGGGTTTAATTAAATTAAGTTTTGAGACTGGAATTGACATGATATCCATTTTTTTTTTTTCCTTTTCGTGGTTGACTGCAAAGTTTCTACGTTCTGTTGCTTGAAAAATAACTGTAGAACCTGTACGTTGCTTTTCTCCTTGATCTTTCAGGTTTTAAGTCGTAGCTTATTTTTTTTCTTGTGATTTTGTAGTGCATGTTCATTTATGTAATTGAGTGAAAACAGCATTCAGTATTAGTACTTCAATGTGAACCAATTGACCTCTATGAGTTGTTGCATCTATGAATCCACACTTTTCATTTATATGGTCCTTTCAACAAGGAAATGTTATTGTCTCAGATACTTTTTATCTTGTGCTTATACATTGTTTTTTTTGTTATTGCAGCTTGTTTTACATGATGGACTTAGAAACAGAAAATAAAATAGCTGCAATTCTTCTGAAAGAAGCTGCAGAATTACGGAAAAAAGCTGAGAGGGAAGGAGTTCAAGTTTATCTTCAACAACCTAAGATTAGGGGCCGTCCAAATTCACGGTTCCTGACTGCAACTGTTCTTGGGATTCAGCAAGGTAGTCTGCTTCCTAATTTCTTTAGCACAAGTGATTTGACTAATGTATTTTGCTATAATTTGATCAAAACCAGCAGATGTTTGATCAATAGGAACGCCTTGCACTCTTAGAGTTCTACTTGTCATTGTGCTCCAGCTAAATAATTTATTTCTCTTTGCCTAATTTGAGTGGAGGATTAGCAACCAAAAACTAAATGGTAGATCCTGACTATATAGCATACCACAAATAAGTGAGGAATGTTGTTTCAAACTCTGTACGGCATCAAGAACTGATGCAGTGCAGAGTTTGGGCCCACATGTTTCTTTTCTAATATGTAGGCCTAAACGTGGCATATATCATACATTATAACTCTAACGACTCCACTTTTTATTTTTTCAAGAAGAGATCTCACGATCTTAGATATGCTTCATGTCGGTTATTGTTTGTACTGATAACTTATGCTGTGCCACTGATATCTGTGAAAGTTTTCCTGTTTGCTTTATTTCAATTTTCTGAATTGTGGACAGCCAACCGAGCCGTGGAAGTGAATGAAATGTGGCGTATCCGACAGAAAGAGCTTGAGCTGGACAACAAGCTTAATGGGAGATCAAAGTATTCTAATGACAATTGTAAAAATATGGGTGTTGATAGAATCCCAAGACGCTCAAGGCAATATGCATATGATGGCACTAGTACCTCATCTTCATCAAAGGAAAGAGAATTCGAGAGCTGCAACTCAATGGAAGATACAGGTTTGCGGGATGAAGATGTTGAGGAATTTCTGCATTCAAGGTTGTTAACCCCTTCTCCCCATTTCTGTGCATATGCGTACAGACATTGTTACACACATGCACTCAGTTCAATATGAATACATTGGCTGTTCTGAGTTTGGAACGTTTTTCAGGGTCAAGCGTGGCAGAGGTGCTGTGGGCTCAAGGATGGATGAAACAGGACCATATCTCCATTCTTTTCCGGATTCTGAGGAGAATAATTATGCAGACCTTGATGTGAGGGAAAATAGAGTTGTCTATGGTCCAGAAAAACCTCCTGGGTTAAATTCTCGTGAATCTTCTGACGAGGAGCTTGATGAGAATAGAAGGAAGAAGTTGAAGAAGGCTAGCTCGGGAAGCTCTAATAAGAAGAATTCTAAGAAGCACAGATCGGAAGAAAACTCTAATGATAGGAAAAGCAAGAGAAAGGAAAAGAAGAGGCGTAAATACTAGGCATATTCCTCACATTTTCTTACCCATACAGGTACACTGTACTGAAATTATGTAGCAAACTCTTGTATGTATAGAGGTGACTACTAGTGTCCAAAAACAATGCGAAATGTACGTCCGAGACAAGTTTGAAGATGATTGTTTCGTGCCCAAGTAAACGGATTTCATAAAATTTGTCGAAGAAATGTTCTTGTTTATTTGCCTTTGGAAGACAATATGGTTTAGAATATTGGTTTGTTGGTTGGCGGCTTCTAAAGCCTATGATTAAAATGATATTTTGAGTAAACATTTAGTTTTAATTTTAGTGTTTGCATGAAAATACATAGTAAATGTTGATATTTTAAAGCGTTTAAAATAAATTTTAATGTTTTTATATTTATATTAATCAATTACTTTGTATACAAATTAGCGTTTAACATTCTAGTGTTACATCAGTACTGATGTTAGGACTACATCAATATTAATATCTTTCTAAATTGACAAAATAGATTAACAATGTCTATTTGTCGTTGTCAACTTTTGACTATGTGAATTATTCTTAAATATTAAATATTAAATATTAAATTTATTTAAAATATTAAAATTATAATTTCTCAATTATTTAATCTTTTGAAATTCATTTATTTCAGTCTCCAACCATTAAAATTTTTAATTTAATTTCAAAATTTTAAAACTCGTATCATTGTTCTTTAATGATATTATTCTGGTTGATTATTTCAGCATGAGTGTACTTCCATTTTTACAATATACCACCAAATCAATGAATCGATATTGTTTCCTTTTATATGTTGATGTTAGCTTTTGGATGGATGCACTCAAATCAACAACTCACTAACTAGGAAGCTTTTACCCGTGCTCTGGAATTATGTTTTGCCTCCTTTTCCTTTCAAAACTATAGAAAACAACCACTGTGATGGCTTATCTGGTAAAAGTTGAATCTCTTTCTAGTAGTACATTGGCCTCACCAATACTAATATTCTGAAATATTTTATCTCAAATCACTCTTCTCCTAATTAAATGCTTTAATAAGTTAGATTAGCTGAAAGTCTGAAAAGAGAAGGCATTCTTGAGTTCAAATGCTTTGATGTGATGCTTTCTTACGGAAATTCTTCTTAAAAAATCCGTTCTTTGACCAATGTAAGGTTAACTCCATAAAATGTTTACAACTTTGAAAGAGATGGACTTATCATGAAAAAGGATTATACTTCAACTGTGGTAAGAAATTCATACCTGGACACTATTTTAGATCACCATAAATTTTATGTTTATTGGCTAAGAATGGTAATCAAAATCTCTGCCCGTGTTAGATCCTTTTTTTGAATGTTCAGAGCTTCCCTTATTAGTGGTTAAGAAAATGACATTTATTGACTCTGGTAAATATTCCAACAATCTCCCTTCGCGCACTAGAAAGAAGGTATGTTTAGAAGGAACTATTTCAGGACATACAACCATCATTTTAATGTATAATGGGTCTACCCATAACTTAATTTAGACCTGCATATCCCAAAATCTTTGAGCCTTCCTACCCAATCCTCTCCTTATTTAACTGTCACTATAGGTATGGTGATCTCTATAATGAATGGGCCTCTATTCCTAAGTTTCCCTACACTTTGCCTATACCTATTTCTGGATAGATTTGTATTTATGGATCACATTTGGTAGAGTAAACTGAAGCCACTATCTCCTTTTCCTATATCAAGATAGTTCCGTTATCTTCACCATCTACACCAATATTGAAATAAACTATACCTCCTATTATAATTCCTAAGTTACAAACTTTACTTAATTAATTTGCTTTTGTTTTTATCGAACCACAAGGTCTTCCCCTATCTGGCCCTTTTGACCATACTATTCCTCTGTGACTAGGCATAACAGCTATTAACCTCTACCCTTATAGATATCCTCACTTTAAAAAAAATTATAAATAGAGGGTCTAATCTATGAGATGCTTATTGAGTGTATTATTTAACCAAACAATAGCCATTTCTCATCTCTTGTATTGCGGCGAAGAAAAAATGGCTCTTAATGCTTGCATAATGACTATCATGCCTTAAATGCTATCACGATCGAGAATCATTTCCCAATTCTTACTATTGATGAATAGTTAGATGAAATCTACAGTGCCAAGGAATTTTTCAAGCTGGACTTACAAGCTGCTTTGTTAATAAGTTTTATATTAAAAAAAAACTTTAGTCGCATAACAACTTAAATGCACTTTATCTAGGGTAATCAAAGATTGAATGAATTGAATTCACACAAATTAACAAATATTGAAATAAATTAATAACACTAAGCATTTGAATAATTGAAACTAATAATAAGAACAAAATTAGTCGATGATGGAAACTTAAGAGTTATTCAATCCTTATTTTGTTTTCCCTTTATTTTGTTGATTCAATTATATTTGATCCTAAATATTTTATGGTTTTGATTATCCTCTCTCGACATCTAATTAAGTAATTTCAATTGAAATCGATAATAATAAAATAGCAACCACTTGATTAACAAAACTACTCTTAACTATTCAATTGGATTTGAAAAATCCTAAGGATAATTAACTCACAATTAAGATCTCTCTTCAATTGTTTATTAATATAATATTTGCAAGTCTAATTAGTTACCAACTCTCATTGCGCACCTTAATATATATGACTTGATTCAATCTCTCGGTTTATTATTAAGTATAAGCATAACAAGTATCATAAAGCATTGATATATCTATTTAATTTAACAAGAATAAAGTTTAACAAAGATATCATGAATAATCCCTAATATGGATTTAGAAAACCATGATCATGTTCAACAACATAATAATCCAAATCAACATCCAAAAAATGAAATACATGAAGAGAAAAGAAAGAAAAACAGTTCGATATCTCGACCTGAAAATATGAAAAATCCGAAGTTACTATTAATGTCTCGTCTTTAATCTCTTTAATTCTTATGTGCAACCTCCTTTTTGGTATTTTTTATCCTTAAATGCTTCTTGAAGCTTCTAAGGTTCTTTCTAGTCTTTCCCCACTTAATTTGATTCTAAAAATAGCCTCAAAATATCAAGAATATAAAAATTTTGCGTGTTTAAAAACATTATGTCACGATCATACATAGACTCACGATTGTGACTCCGAACTTGTCCATACTCCCTATGATAGAGAGTGAATCCATGCAGTTGCCTCATCATGCATAGTAGAGCAATTGTGCACGATCGTGACTTCTTTCATTCTTTAAGTTCTTTATCTTTTCTTCAATTTTTCTGTTTTTACTCACTATCAAACACTTCAGATACACTTTGAAACATAAAATTAAGACAAAATCCTTATTCTAAAACAATAAAACACATAAAAACACTAATAAGAACACAATTCTAGGTCCTAAATACATGATTATTATATAAGAAAACACTTAAAAACACACTCAAACCTCTAGAAAAATACACTATAATATATACCTATCAACATCCTCACACTTAAATCCTTGGTTATCCTTGAGCAAAATTAAAACCACATACAAACAAAACACATTAAAAAAAAACACACAATCATGCAAATGCAATAATGGTACAATGACATCAAATCTCATGGAATTAACTTAACTTCAAACATTAATTACTTAAAAAGAGTCGATATACCAACTTATTCTTTTCATATTTAAGTGCTTTGATTTGAATATATATAAATCAAAATATTAACACCCTATTCATACACCTATAATACTTGTAAGCATGCACTTATTATTATTGATCAATTACAAAGGAAAATAATTTTTAAAAGATCAGTAGATTTAATTTTATTGTAAGCACCATCTTTTTAGATTTTATTGTAAGCACCATCTTGTCATAAATAATCTCCAGTTTTTCAACTAAGTTACACTTCTTGTTTAGTTTGGTTGGAGTGTCTTCTAACCTTTTGATGCAAAGACAAACATTTTTTTATAAATACCTCTAGTTACTCACTTCTACGCCTTCATGGTGTCTAAACAACCCTCTAAGTGCTTGTTATCTTCCATTTTCCCAGCCTTCTTACTCTTCCTCTTCGAATTCCTCGCTTTATGGGACTTGTTAGTGGTATTGTGACATGCCGAACAAGAACTTGCCTGTCCTATCCTGTGTTTAACCTTTTATTTCGAACCAATATCTCGAAGTTTCTTACCAATTCCTCTTGGTCAAGCTCTTGGTAGTGTTAGTTTGGCATATCTACACTATTATCAAATCCTTTAGCCCTATCAACATTGTTCGGTTAATCATTTGCTAGTGTATTCAGTTGTATATCAACAAATCCCAACTCATTTGATTCGAAACCTCGCGGTTTTAGAGTTTTGACCATATTTGCATTCCATTGGGATATTTATCCAACCCATTTCCATCAGTCTCGTTTTCGTCTACCCATACTTTTGCATTTGCTGGCACTACATCTCTATCCGTGTTTGGCACATCTACTTTTGGTTCAACATCTACACTGTTTACTTCTCACTGAACTGCCACAGCCATCTCTTTCGTTTGCATCACCTGCACTTGGACGGATCAAATGCCAAAGTGAAGGTAACAGGAAACTCCTCGATTAACCTGATATATACACTTATCTTGCAATAAATCTCTCTCCCGTCCCTCTGTTTAACGTTTTCCTTTAACTTTGGTGTATTAACAGATTTCCGAATTTGCATAACATGGCTTTTTTGAGTGTAATACAACTCTTGGCATGAGCTTGGCTGGTGCACGCACTGCATAAAATATAATGAGGATAAGTCGTTTGTCCATTACATAGTAAATTAGAGTTGTACAAGATATTTGGGTATTTGGCTCCTAAGACTCAGTAGCAATAACAATGTTATGATTCCTCAAAATGATGATCCGTCTCATCAAATATCTCCTCCTGCATAATGCAAAAGCAGGATTAGAATGTAAGGAGTAACTTGGTGGAGCAAACAGGACAAGCAATAATAAGTACCTGTAAGAGCTCTTCAATCACATCTTCCATAGTTATTATACCTACAACTTCTTCTTCTTCAAGAAGTTTTGGAAGTGGATTGTCATTTATGTCCAGGATGTCCGAGTCCAAGTCCTTTGCCCACTTCCTACTACTAGAGCTCCTGATCGAATTGTTGCCACTGTTGGGAAAGCTCTTCCACTTTTGAAATGATCTTTTGCTTTTTAAACTCTTTTCTTCGGTAGCCTTTTCAAAGGGCTTTCGACCATCTATGTCAAGCTTTACTTCTTTCACAGGATCTATTTGGAAACGTAGTGAGAAACAAAAGATATGATTAACAGATTGGAGAATTCACTCGAGACATTTGAGAGCCCCATTGGTTTGTCACAAGGAACTGCCCAATTCCTTACCTTAATCCAGGGAATTCACACAATTATTCTTTCTCAGAATCAGGAAAAAGAAATTTCAATTCCATTGGATCCAGTCATTATTTTTGACAGAATTTCAGATCTTAGGGTCAGAATGAAGAATTTGCAAATTTGAACAATTCCACTTTTACTGATATTTTATTCAGTCCCAAGAATTATAATTACAATTCCACTTCGTTCAGGAATCAAACAGAAAAAGTTACTGGGAAATTAAACAGACAGATAAGAGTATGACGTTGGCACTTACTGGATGGGGTGCTGCTAGTGCTCTGCTCATCTGCCTTGCTGCTGTGTCTTACAACAACAGCCATATGACTGTGACCTTTCTGAAACTCATTTAATATATCATACAGCGGTAAACTTTCTTGAACCCTGCAGCAGAACACAGACCGCATCAGTAGCACATAAGATGAATCATCTTCATTCTTCATTTATTGCTTGCACAAACAACTTAAAATTCATAATTGCAGTACAGGAGAAAACCAGCAGCGAGTACCTGGGTATCCTTCGTATAGTGACATTCTTTACAGGTACTTCGTCATCTGGGTGAATGGTCAACAGATTCTTGACCTAAATATCACATATAGACATACATCAATCAGAAAATATAAAGTAATATTCTTCCACCATAAACAAATTAGGTCGTACGAAAGACAAAATGGTGAAAGTTACAAAATAAGCTAAATAGTAAACAATAAATTCTCTACTTTCTTTTTTTACATACATCCCAGTAACTTACAAGGATAACTCCAATAATGTTAGTTGATTGCTCATAATACACAGGCAATCTGCTATGCCCTTTCTCCAGTATCAAATTCATCAAATGCCTGTACATAAGAGAACCACTTTGCAATGAGTAACTCATGACAGTGAGTAAACAACTTTTGTAACTTGTACTTTTGCAAGCTCGAATACTCACCTATCAAGCTTGTCATTTATATCAATAGCAAAAGTCTCTGACATAGGAGTCATAGCATCACCAGCTGTTTTCTCAGAAAGCTCGAGTGCTCCACCAATGATTGTTGTCTCATCATGGGTTAGTTCTCCACCTTTTCCAGCCTTGTAAAGATGACAACAATGTCATAAAGCTGACAAAAAAGGATTATGAAAAGGAGCAAGAAAATGAAAATCGCATAAACAGAATCACATAAGATAAGATTCAAAAAGAATTGTAGAATCAACAAATGAAAATTGAAATGAAGGCTGCATATTCACCTGTAGAGGAAATGCTAACAATTAGACATAAATGGGTATTGAGTATGAGCTTCTGTTATGATGAAATTTGAATGGATAACAAACACACCTCATTACCATGAAAATCTACGAGTGTCTTCAATTCAGCTCTGCGAAAGAGTGCTACATGTCCAGGACCCAGCAGAGAGTCTAAAAGCTGGGAAAAGATGGTTCATTTACAATCATCTCAATGACAATGAGAACTGGGAAAGTTCCATTTAACCAAAATATAACACCTTGCTTATTGGATATGCAACAGGAAACCAGATCCAAACAAGTACATGGACAAAAGGGGCCACCGTTGCACCAATTGCCAAGCCATACCTAGAACAAACAGACTGTGGTATAATCTGCACAACCAAAGCAAAGGGTAATTAATTGTATTATGTTGGCTCCAATACCCTCAATAGCAGTAAAGATAATTGGGATTATTGAAAGGTTCATGTTATAGAATTCTAACTTTTTAAAACCATGGATTCGTTAATGATGTAGCCTACTATTTCATATGATATGTAAACTACAGAAGAACTCTTGTTCCATGGCAAATGGATCCAGAGACAGTTCCTTTAACAAGGAAAAATTATTAATAACACAAACGCAAACAGCATATACAGAAAAGGTTAAAATCAAGGTGACCATTTAAAATTGATTCACTTAGTGTCCATCCGTGACTTCAAAAGCTCAAATGCCAAGGTTCGACTCCTTACCTCACCAAATAGAAGGATTAGTGTAACAGATATTAGAATAGCACCATAAGCAACAATCAAAGCATCAAGAAAGATCGGAAGTGCCTGATAAGTAGAAGACATCCAGAATTTAGTACTTTCACAGAGACGATTAGAAAGCTTATAAAATCCACTATAACTTATTTACCTCCATGGCAGCAGCGTTGGATATAAGCAGTGTGCAGAGTAACAAGTGCTGATTTTTGACAACCGGCAAAATCTTTGCTGCAATCACAACGGGCGCATAATTTATCCAGTGAAGTTTATCACAATATAAGTTTGCAATGATAACATCTTATACGTAGTTTAGAACGGATCCCATAGTCAAAATGCAGCATAATTTAAAATCAAACCATTTATGATCAATTTAATTAATTTAGAAGGAATGAACTAATACTTTTTGGGAGCACCAGTAGCAGAAAAACTACGTAACATAATAGCATACTGTACTGCTGTTCTGAGGGAACTGCAAATATTTCGTGCTAATATTCCTATAGGAGTTGAGGGATGACTGCTAAACTTGGCTAAAAGTATGATCGAGTGGCAACTACCAATCAGAAGTGGAGAAGATAACTGAAATGAAATTGGAACACATCAACTAATACTTTGATCATGCAGGGTTATTATTTACAATCTTGGACAGTAGTGGTTTCCCTAAATAGTTGAATTAGTATAAAAGATAAATATTAATGTTGAAGCAATTATCATCTCAACAAATTAAAGGAATTTAGTTTCTAAGAAGCAAGCTTCCCCCTTCGGTACCAGGCTCTTGTTCGTTCAGTTTTCCTTGTCATTTTTTGGCCGTTTTCTATTCAAGATTAGAAGTTTGTAAATTCAGACTTCATTCTGCTTCCAATGGATGTCTAAGCAGGCCTTAGCACGTACAAAGACAACAGTGAATAAGACACACAGAAACTTAATTCTACTTCAAATGGACGTCTACGCCTGCCTTAGCACGTAAAAGGACAACAGTGAATTAGGCACACAAAAACTTAAAGTCTACTTCAAATGGATGTCCGGCCTCATCATGCTTGGATAAAGAGGAATCACTCACTTTTTCTTTTTCCTTGGATCAATCAAATTACAAGTTAATTATTGATATACGGTTGTGGCTAAAGGAAGACTACAAACTGCGAAGAGATCAAATCTTAAAGATAATAAAACGTGAAGAAACACTACAATCAACAGAGAAACCATGCAAAAGAAACGAAATATAAAAGAACATTAATGTTAGCAAAAAATCTTAGTATAAATCATAAAAAAAAAAGACCTAACTAAACGAAAGTCTAAAGTACTAACCAACCACACGATGACAAAAGGTAGACAAACAAGGAAGCACTTATTAACATGGTCAGGCCGGATAGGTAAGCGTGGGAAAGACTCTTGTCCAGTCCATCATAACAAAAAGGTCTTAGACCTTCTAAAAAGCATCGAAAAGATTCTTATTTTGCGTCAGGATTCTCGCAAAGAGTAAAAGAAGCAAAATAGGAGCTTTTTAACTTTACCGGCCTATAAATCGTCATGAACGCCCTGAACATGACAAGTATATACGCAAAAGATGCTCAAATGAACAATTTTCGCTTTATTTGGTTCCAAACATTAGATTCTCCATCACCCTACTCCCCCAAAACTTCACCTTCCCACAATTGCTCAACATCCAAACAGAGGAACTTCTTAACCGATCGAAAATAACCCCACAAATGACAAAACAAAAAGAATCATCGAAGTGAGGGCTAAAGAGTATAAGATACCAGCGTATTGACGATCCTTTGGGGTCCCAGACTTGACTAGAACTTCAAGATCGACCAAACTCATGGACATGAGTCCTAGAGTGAGTCCAGACATCAAACCAGCAAACAGTACTAGAAACACTATCACCACAATGTGTATAAAGAAATCGGAACTGCAACAAGTGTAATGCACTGCCATTGGATTGCCTCTCTTTTACTTCAATAATCTCAAACTAAATATCTTCAAGTAAAACAAAAAAAGAATATCTTTTTTCATTCTGGGTATTCCTCAAAAATCAGGAAAAAAGCAAAAGCTCAACAAACAGAGCTCATCCACCTCCATTTCCCAAGACCTTCAGCCAAAAACCTCAATAATTTTCGCACCAAAAAGGAGCTAAAAGAAGAAACGTGGTCTGAAAAAAGCTTAGAAGGAAGAACTGAAGTGGGTCTAGAAGACGCATGAATACATACATGCCAGATACAGAATACATCTGCAGAGACAGATGAAAGTAAACAACGTGGGGACCGTATAACTGGCCAGGTGGGCAAGGCTGAAAGTAAACACAAATACAAAGACGAAAATGTTTATAGGCGTAGAGAGAGAAAATACAAACAGGCGATTCAAATCATAAATGAAAGCTCAGAACTTGAAAGTTATGTACGGAATACACCAGAGAGACAGAGACAGAGAGGGACGGACGGACAGACAGAACAGTAGAGCTGTCTGAGGACGACGAGTGGTGGGTGATGTGTAATATATACAACGGGTAATGTATTTCTTATTTTAATAATATTTTCTTTCTAAATTATGTAAACATGCCTTCCATTTATTAATTATACAAAAAGACTATTGATTTATCAAAGTGGATTCCACGATTATTTCAGCATTAAACTCTTAGATTTATCTAATTTGATTTTGGTTTAAGGGAAGAAGTTATTGCAGACATTAAATATATTGGAGAGGATACATTGTTGTTCTCGTGGGACCAAAAAATCTACTTGAAGCATATCCTTGCGACAAAGTTAACGCTGAGAGACCTCGAAGAAAGAAGAAGAATAAATATGTTTGGGGATTATTTTACCTATTGTTAATTAATTTTAAAATGAAATTTCACTTTAGTTTGTATGTAGTTTAACTTTTAGGTTAGTGACTAGTTTAACTTTTAGGCTATAAGTTATTGTCAATTTAAGTATCAGAGCTAATGAAAATTTTAACTTTTAAAAGAATTTCTCAGATTTGAAGTTTATGTGAAGAAAATGACCAGAATTTATATTAAATTGAACTAACTTCTATTTTCTTTTCCAACTTGGATGAAGATAAAAGAAAGAATCAAATTCTTTTATTGGAATTATGCTAAATTCGAAGTCTCCAACTTGACACTTATTCAGAGTATTTGAAAGCACTCGTAACAATTATTGAGTATTCAAAATTGACAACTTATTTTTTATAAAATATTGTTTTTATTATCAAATAAGTTTAAAGTGATGTTGACTGATCATTTAAACTCTATAAAAAAATTATCTTTTGTACTCATAAAAAATTCAATAATTAGCATGTAAATTGAACTTAAAATTGTTTAGTTAAACTGCAATATTTTCTAATACTCACTAATTGCAATAACATTATTATCGAGAGCTCAATATTAGATTTACACGTTGCATAGAAAGTTGACGTGAGAATAAAACTTGAGCATGGAAGCTTGAAGGTTCAAACTTACGGTTTCCAAAGTTGTTTTTATTAAGTAAAACGGATAATATGACATAACTCTCCAGTGGATCAAAATTCTAGGAAGAAAATATCAAACGAAAAAAAAAAAGTTCAGGGACACTCTAAGGGATTGGATCATCTTTGTAGTAATCATCCTCCAAGTCAAGAGGGATTCTAAATGGACCAATGATGATTAAGGTGAAGAGCAGAACACAAGTTCAGGTTCCTGTTCGGCTAATTACACAAGAGATTAATGAAAATCATCACTACTTTTTTTTTTTGTTGGAAAACTAGTAAAATTTCTGTTAATCTTAGGAATTATGAGATTTTCTCATTCTTGGTGATCACTGATTTCGAATAGTATCTAATTCAGTAGTTACAAATAAAAAATGGATATGTATAAAGTTTGTCCTCGTAATGAACATTGATATCTTGACGACCATATAAGAAAGTGTTGTTTTCTCAGTTTAAAATGAAAGTGTCAGCTAAACAGATGATCAAATCAAGCGTGTTACTTAGGATTGTTAGACATTTTTTTGTCCTTAAGGACAATTTTGTCCATGTCTCAGCCTTTATTTTCTCCTAAAATCATGTTTATTAATGTTATGTATGGTTTAGTTAACTTGTTTCTTTAGTTAGAGTCA
>JAOQMP010000209.1:40912624-40924107 GCA_027563575.1 Erythroxylum pedicellare
CTCCAATCGATATTAAATACCATTTTGAATAATTTTTAAAATTACAAAATATTCCTTAAATTTTATAAAATTATATAGTCACTCAATATTTTGTGATAATATAATTTTTAGTTTTGCATCAAATATGTCATAAAAATTATAATAATATAAATTTTAAATAACAACCATCTTTTTATTTTTATTAATATTACCTTTCATTTATTTCACATATAAACAATAACCACAATTAATATAAGAAAATACTATTTAATTATCATACATATATAAAACTAAGAATAATACAAAAGTACTCAAAAGGTTACAATTACATCATATAATAAAGAATAATTACATCAAAATACTATATAGTAAGAATAATATAGGTTCATGAGTACTTCGTCAGCATTAAAAAATATTTCATGTTAAAGAAAGTAACCAAGTAGAAATAAAATTAATTATAGTTAAAAGTTTTATATTTATATTGCATGTATAAAATTTAACATATACATCAAATACAAGTGAAATTAAAAGAAAATAGAAGAAATAAAAATTTAGAACTTCATTTAATGAAATATCCCCTCAAATCATATTGACCCTAATTTTTATTTAGTACAAAATCCTCATCATTGAGAGAAGTCTCATTATCACTATCATTTAAATTCATTGCACCAAATGACATGTCAATATTTTTCTATTTAAGATTATCTTCTAGGTCATTATTATCTATCAAGCTTGGTTTCTTATAAACTCAATATGTTAAAAGATTGATATGCTCAAGTTAAATTGGATCTTAACTACTTATTCTATTAAGATTCCTAGTAAACAAATAAAATAAATTATATTCAACTTAATAATGATAATAACATGCCCTTTTTGAAGCTTTAAATTGCATCTAATAAAGACCAAATTGTTCAATCCTTTGAGTTCTAACCTATTTCTTTTCTTGGGAAAAAAGAATTTAAATATGATCTAATTCCTTTCACACCAAATTGCATTTATATATTAACTCAAAATTTGAACTACAAACCTTTACAATTATGCAACATAACTTTCAAATTGGTCCTAGTAAGCAATTTTAAGATAATAAAATTAACCTTATAAATAAAATAAAATGATAATTAATTTTCAATAGGTAACAAAGTTGAAGAAATATATACTTGAATTAAGTTTGTCTCTTTGATGAATTACAATTGGCATCTCAAAATCACTACACGCTTCCTTGTATGCCTCCATTCATGAGATAAGGAGATCTTGCATCTTCTCATTTGTAATAATTGTTGTGATAGTTAATAGTATTCCCCTATTAACTTCATCTTTATTTGTAGAACTTAGTTTAAAATGAACACTAGGTTTCAAAAATATGCCAATAATAAACAACAAACAGAAAAGTTTTCATTATCATCTTTCCTAATAACTACAAGAAAAGATATATACAAAGAAGACTCATCTTTTGAATTGACCTTGATTGCTTCCTTTGCCCTCTTTATGAAATCATAAAATAACTTATAGTTATATTCTCATCACTATCAACTAGACAAAATACTCTCACAGGGTCATAAACTTGGTTGACAAATTAACATTAGGACCAACATTCATAATCTTTGACTATAATTTTAAAAACTTTCATTCTAGCGTTAGATCCGATATACTGAGATCATTTGTCTCAGCTCATTCTTTATTAGAACAAGACACTAAAGTGAAAAGAACTTAGTAGTAAATTTTGCAATATCAGGATGATACTAATTTGTACCATCGGTGAAAATCTTTTCCATCAAATTTAGTACTCATGCACGATTATAAACAATATTTTAAAAACTAGATTGGGAGTTAAACATGTAAAACAAGAGGTTTAAGGACTAAAAAGTTTAACTAGTATTAGATCATCCTAAAACTGGCTAAATTGAATAAAATTTAAGAATTTGAAATATAATTGAAAAAGATTATCCTTACTTATCGAAGAATTTGAAGTTTAATTAAAAAAAGAGGTTATTAAATGAAAATTAACTGATTCATTTTAGTTTATAAGAACTTATTAATTACAAAAATTAGTTGAATAATTAATAAATTAATCATTTTTTAACAATAAGAGTTATTAAAGTACATCAAACCAAAAATTTAAAAACTAAACCAAAAAGTTAAATGATTTAAGATTTTTACGATTGAACCTATTAGGTTTTTTAAATCATTCATTTTAAATAAACTTGGTCACTTTTCTTACTTTTTGCACAATTCTATCAATGATAAAAGAGTATCCATGACAATGTAATACAAAGAACAAGGAATCTGATAAAAAGAATTATAATTGCTTTGCAACTATTTTTCATTAACAACTTTATAAGTATAATCATTGTTAATGATAAACTACAATTTTTTTTATATCCAGTTGCATTCACAAATTTAACAAGTAATTTAAATAACGTATTAGTATTCCTATCAAGGCTAAATGCATCAATAGAATTTAAAAATATTGTTCTTTTAGCATAATAAACTAAGAAACTGCCAATAAGCTCATTTCTTTTATTTGTCCAGTCTTCACACATCATTGAAAACTTATAAGTTGTTCAAGTCATTCTTCTTTATTTCAAATAACTTTTTATTGTAAAAATAGGGCTAGTCAAAAGATTATCTCTATAGTTATTAATTGAAGGAGCTTTACATCTTAGACCATTAAAGGAAATAACATCCACCATAAGCTAGTAATAATAAGACTAAGTAGTATTGAATAATACACTTGTATCTTACCACCATCTAGTCATTGTAATGTCTACATTATGAGTTGCTTCTTTAGATTGCAATGCATTACAAATTAAAGTTGAGCACTAGGAGTTTGTGGTACAAAAAACTTAGACATTTATTTTCTCTCTTCTTCACATTAGGTACAATAATCCCTTCTTGTTGGATAGAAATACCACCTTTAAGATCTACAATATCATCCTGACCATCACAAAAGGACTTTCGCTACTAATTTTATAATTAGTATTTGCCTTCTTTCTTTCTTATGTTGATACTATTCAAGTAAAACTCTCCTTTGTCATTTCACACCATGACTAGCTTTCTTACAAGGTTAACATCACCTTTGATCCTAACTAAAGGCTTCTTTATTTTGTTGATTCTCATGCCTTTCAAATGTTTGTTACAATACAAACAAATGGTATGATTTTTTATTCTAAGAAGCAATCTAATTTAAGCTCAATCTAGATCACTAAATTTTTTTGAAGAGGTTGAATTATCATGATTACCTGAACTTTTCTCCATTTATTTGTAAAAATAAATAAACATATATTTACAATTAAATTAATAGCTTCATATAAAACTAAAATTTTCACATATAACATCATTAATTAGCTATAAAAAAAGTTAACATTCAATTATGATAATATTGATAATAGACAAATACTTAAAAAAATAAAATTAATAAAGCTAATGTGATAGAAAATCTAGCAAAATGCTATGAAGACATCAATTCCTAGTTCAAGTATTTGACCTTCATGTTAGTAACTTCAACTTCAAACTTGGAATTAATAACATGAATATAAAGGACTAAGATAGATAGAACAAATAACTAGAACCAACTTCTTCTTGTTCTCAGCACCGCTATGACCTCTCCGCCTCTCTGCCATGACCCCTCCACCGCCTAACCTCTGCCACTGCTTCCATCTCTCCCACCCTCTTCACCCTCCTTCCCCAGCAATTGCCATTCCTTCTCCTAGACAGCATCATAAAGCATTCAAACTCAAACTCGAGAAAGAAACCTTAGCTCAGCCCCTAGTCCTTAGCTCTTAAACTGCAAACAACCAAACCTCTACCATCACCTCCATCTCACCTACACTTTATCCCTCCTTCGCACACCATTGCCATACCATCCCTTCCCCTAAACAACAGAGCAGAAGCTGTAGTTGCTATCATTTCTTCAAACTCTAGGAAAACTTAGCTCAACTCCAGCCTTTAGATCTCTTGTTCAAATCTGAAAAAATCCAAAAATTTTAGTTACCAAACACAATGGACACACAATTTCCAACTCTTCTTTCAACCATTAAACAAACTGCATCTCCTAACCCTAAACCTAACCCTAACTCCACGTCTCCCTCCTCTTCTAAACCTTCTGCACCACTCCCCTCTTCCTCATCCTTTACTACATCTATCTTAATCCCTACTACTACTGCTTCCCTTAAAGGATTTATTCCTACTGAGGTAAAATTAGCTAAAGGACTTAGGAAAACTTGGAAACAGGTGGTTGGAGATAGGTTGACTCCTCTTTGGTATTTATCCCTCTGGTAGAGGTTGATGGTAAGCTAATGGTGGCTCCTAGTTTAGATGTTTTGCAGTAGGGAGCTAAGACATGGGAAGCTACACTTGTGCGATTTTCATAGAAAAAGGCCTGGATTTTCGATTATACAGGTGTGGGCATTGAGAAATTGGAAAGGAAGAGGTCTAATGGAGGTTATGCTTACTAAAGAAGAGAATATAATCTCTACCTTTTCTTCCAAATTAGAAGCTCAAAAGGTAATAGAAGAGGGACCCTCTTGGCATATCTCTCAACTTCCGCTTCTTATCCAAAATTGGCAATTAGAGATAGAGCTCAAAAAAATTAGAATAAATAACATTCCTCTATGGGTGAACATTTATAATATCCCATTGGAGTATTGAACTACAAAAGGATTGAGTATGCTTGCGAGCTACTTGGAGAAACCTATATGCATGGATGAGAATACTGTTATGAGGAAAAGAGTTGGATTTGCTAGATTATGTGTTAGCATGGATATATCAAAGGAAATGAAGGATAGTATCCCTATTCTAAGGTTGGTGGATGTAAACTCTCTTAAAAAGATAAAGTCTTGATGACATACCAATGGAAACCATCTCTTAAAGATCAAGGCAAAGCTTGGGAATCGACAAGTAGGGTCTTTTTAAAAGGCGACTATTGGGAACTAATGGGTATAGAAAAAAATGATCTAGAAGAAACCAAAGAACCTAACGAGGCTGAACAAGTAGCAGAAAACCAAGAAATAGGTCAGACAGCAAACATCTCCCCCACAAAAAGGGAGGACATTCTGAAGGGCAATAAATCTGAATCTGTTCAGGTGAAAAATGTTCTATATAATCAACTAGAAGATTGCTACAAAGGAGGAAAAGTTCAAATCTAGTGGAGCTAGTCAAAATGAAGAATCTTCGAATGTGCAACAGAATGAACAAAGTCTATCCAGGGCTGATTTGCATAATGGTAATAATCATGAGGAGCAATTTAAGCAGGTGACCTCTAGGAAAATTAGTAGGAGCAATAAGAAAAGCTCCAAAGGGAAAGCTATTTGATTATGGCTTTGATTGTATGGAATGTGCGTGGAATAAATAATCCTTCAAAGCTGAATGCTTTAAAGGATTTTGTGCCAAAGGAAAAGCCTTAGGTATTTTGCATGTTGGAGACTAAAATTAGAGTAGATAATATGAATAAACTGGTTTGACTAGGTAGCAAACGATAGTTCATTACAAATCATCAAAGTTATGCATATGGAAGGATTATAATAGCTTATGATGGGGATCATCTGAAACTAGAAATTCTGGAATCTAGTCAGCAGCATATTCACTCTAAGATTTATTTCAAAATGAAAAATTCTTGGGTCTAACTACTTTTGTCTATGGATTCAAAACTGTTTTCAAAAGAACTGAACTTTGGAGTTTCCTCATAAAGATTAAGCCTTCAGTAAATTCCCCTTGGGTTGTATGCGGAGATTTTAATACTACTTTGTTCAGATCAAAGGCTGAAGGTAATTGTAACCTTTTTAACTATTCCCCTTATATGTTTGAATGTCTGCAGGAGGTGAAACTTATAGATCTAAAATCTAGAGGTCATAAGTTTACTTGGACAAATAAACAATGTTCAAATTGGCACGTCAGAAAAAATTGGATAGAGCTTTGATTAACGTGGAATGGCTACATTCTTTCTTAAGAAGTTCTGCAAAATTCCTAGACCCTAGAATCTCAGATCATACTCCTATAAAGATTGACAATTTGTTCACCGTCTTTAGAGTCCATCATCCTTTTAGATTCAACAATTTTCTGGTCAACATGGACAATTTTCAAGAAGCAATGGACAAGGGCTTGGAGCATAGTTTTTATGGGACTAAACAGTTCATTTGTATCAAAAAGCTAAAGGCTATTAAATAGGAGCTGAAGATTCTTAATGGTAAGAGAGGACAAAATCTTAATAAGGAGATTGATATATCTAGAGATAAACTTTCCTCTATTCAAAAAGCATTGGCAGAGAATCCTTTAGATGGAGCTCTAGCTATAGCAGAGAAGGATGCGCTTAAAAATTATATAGAAGCAGTGAAGTAACCAATGTTCTTTACTGAAGTAGAGAGCTAGAATTAATTAGTTAAAAGAGGGAGAGAGATGCACAAAGTTCTTCTTCAACTCTTTGCTAACTTGAAAGAAAACTAACATAATTTTCTCCATTAAAATAGAAGCTGGAGTGGATGTTATTGGACAAGAGGACTTAGCTAAGCAAGCTTTTGAGTACTACAGCAAACTGATTGGATCAGAAGCACTCCTTTTTGAGTTGGATTATGATCTTAGACAGTTTGTAACTACTAAAATTCCTGATCATGAAGCTTATTGTTTAATAAGACCTGTTATAGATCAGGAAATTGATAAGGTGGTCTTCAACATGAATGATTCTAAAGCTCCATGTCCGAATGGATTAAATGGTTTTTTTTTATTAGGAAACTTGGAATAGTTTGGGGGGATAGTCAAGGAGGTAGTACAGGAGTTCTTCCTAAAAGGGGTTTTACTAAAGGAAATAAACAAGACTTTTCTATGTCTGATCCTTAAAACTATAATCCGGGAACTTGGAGTGACTACAGGCCTATTTCGTGTACTAATTTCCTCTATAAAATCATTGCCAAGACTTTGAAAAATAGGCTGAAGGAGATACTTAAATATCTCATTAGTGAGAATCAAGGAGCTTTTATGACAGGTATAGATATAGGGGATAATATTCTTATCATTCAGGAGCTGTTAAAAGGGTATAACTGCAGGAGAAGCCCTTAGAATTGCATTATAAAAGTGGATCTACAGAAAGCTTTTGATAGTGTGAATTGGGGATTTCTGTTAAAAACCTTGGAGATAATGAACTTTCCCTTAACATTCATCAAGTGGATTCAACAGTGCATTACTACTGTTTCTTATGGGATATTTGATTAATGGGAGCCCCACGGAAGTATTTAAAGGAAAGAAAGGACTGAGGCAAGGGGATCCTCTCTCCCCCTACCTATTCCTAATTTGTATGGAAGTCCTCACCCAGTTACTGAAGCACGAAACTTCAATTGATCCTAAATTCATATTCCACTCCAAATGTAAGAAAGGTTTGCTAACTAGTTTGTGTTTTGCGGATGACCTTATTCTCCTAAGCAGAGAGAACGCTCACTCAGTCTCTCTTCTATTGGAAACTCTTAAGTTATTTAAGTAAATGTCAGGCTTATGTGTCAATCAGCACAAGAGCTTTATCATACTCTCCAAAAGTGCTTCTCATATCTCAAATACTTTAGCTCAAGCTACGGGGATGGAAACTAAAGCTCCCCTTATACACTATTTGGGGATTCCTATCTCATCAAGGAGGCCAAAATTTTGTGAATGTATTTCTTTGATAGAAAAAATCCAGAAAAAATTAGGGTCATAGACTAATAGAGCACTATCCTATGGTGGGAAACTTCAGCTATTGAAATCAGTTATTATGTCTATGAATACCTACTGGTGTTCATTCATTTTTTTTTCAAAAGGGCTTATCAAAACAGTAGAAAAACTGATGAAGCAGTTTCTATGGGGGAAAATGAATGGAGAGAAAGGAATAGCCAAAGTAAATTGGAAGACAATTTGTCAACCGAAAGATGAAGGGGGATTAGGACTAAATTCCATCTCTACTAAAAACAGACTTCTTATATCCAAGAGAATTTAGAGAATCCTGAGTGATAAACAATCAATATGGATTAAATGGATTCGTTTTTATTTACTAAAAGGAAGGAGTTTTTGGGCTCTAGAACCCAAAGTCAGCTACACCTGGTTCTTTAACCAACTTCTTAAAATGAGGGAGGAGATGTATGAACACATTACATGCCAGATAAGTGCAAGAGACAAAATTTCCTTCTGGTATGACAACTGGACAAGGAATGGTCCTTTAATACAAAACCAGATGGCAAACTCACTATTAAATCGATTCCCTAAAGACATTAGGCTCAAAGAAATAATAAGTAATGGGAACTAAACTCTCTCCTTAGATAAGGCTTCACTTTTGAATATTCCTCTATTCACAAGTCATGAGGGGAAGATATATACTTGTGGAAGGATATTCCTATTTTTGGGATTATGGTTAAGGAAGTTAGAAAGTTGAGGGAAAGATCTGTAAACTGAATAGGATGGGACGCTTTGATTTGGAATAAGGTCCTTAGACCTAATGATAGTTTTAAGCTCTAACTAGCAATGTGGGACAGGCTAAGTACCTTGGATAGGTTGAAATTGCTATCCTCCTCTAAGCTATGTATCCTATGCAACCTAGAGGATGAAACTAGAGATTACCTCTTCTTTGAATGCGTTTTCTCTAGAGGAATATGGGTAAAAATTTCCACTCTATATGCCCCTAATTTCAACTATGAAAGACTCACAAATATCATAAGGGAACTACCTAACTTGAACTTTTTAGAGTTTGATAAGGCTACTATTCTACTCTCGGTGGCTACTTGTTTTCCTGTTATCTGGAAAGAAAGGAATAGAAGACGGTTTAAAAATCAATCTACTTCGATAATCTCTCTATTAAATCTCACTACTGCCAACATAAAGGAGCAATTGATCATAAATCAGTTAAACCTACACTATAGTAGGAGAATGGCTCTAGTTTGGAGAAAATAGCAATAGCTAGTTCAAATAGTTCTATGAACTAGTTACTCAATCCACAGTCAGAAATGCAACCCAATTCACAACTCACAATAGTCCCTATGACTATACAAGCAGACTACTCCTCACAGTTTCAAAGGAAATAGAGGAGATAAACATTACAGACTCAATTGGAATCTCCCCTTTTCTCTAGAGTGAATACATAGTAAGATCAATGTTTCATCCATATCCCTTTCATCAGCAGATAATGGATTAAGCAAAGGAGTTATCAAGGAAAAGAAAGGAAGATCTATAAACCTTTAAATCTGGACCTTCTTCGTGGATGAGTTATCCTTCTTGCCCTCTCTTTCTAGATATTCTATGAAGCCCTTGTTCCCAGATGAAGGAAACCTATATTTCAAACCTAAGATGTCAACAGTGTTTGATTGAAGAAGGCGTTAAGAAAGGTAATAAAGTAGAAACAACACTGACTTGAGTCAGGACTTCAAATGTTGGCGAGTTACAGAAGAACTGAGATCTTAGCAAGTTTCGCCCTCCTCCAAAAATAAAGAAATTTCTTAGTGACACTTAAATTCCCCTAACCCTTAAAAGTGGACTGAAATGGAACCGATTACCTAAGGAAAGTAGTTAGCGAGAGCAGAACTGAGAACAGGAGTCCCATGGATCACCGCAAGCATCACCTTTAGAGCATCGTAACCACTTTCCTAAATTGAGTAAATGATCGAAGATTTAAGAAAGGCAAAAGTCATTTTTCCCTAATCGTTAAACGAAGAATTTGTTGAACGTTGTTGTTTCTATCATTTTATGTGTATCTAGTAAGGTAAGTGGATCTATCCATGAGGATAACCATTCAGAAGTAAATCTTCTCAATTTATAATGAAAATTTTAATTTCTTATAAAAAAACATCAAAGATTATGTATTCCTAAACCATATGGCTTAGAATTGAGGCACATAATAGATGAAAGAAACATTTTAGCTTATCTTTCCCATGCTCCCTATATCTTTCCACCTCTAAGAAAGTCTTAACCAATATCTTTAAACTATGATTAGTATTGTTGTATATAACCTGGGAAAAAAATAACAAAACCCATTTATTTTTCTAATCCTCTTCTTGAAACATTGCTGATCATATTCTAATAAGGTGTAAAAGTAATTCTAAAGCTTTTCAAGGTTACTAAATTGTTAATCTAGTTTTACTATCTCTAGAAATTTCTCGAATTGAATGATTAATAGTTATATGAAGATTTGTAGAAAAGGATACTAATCCTCTTTTTTATAGAGTGATCTTCTTTATAGAGAGATGGAAATTCTTTTATAAAATTAGTTGTTAGTATAAAGGTTTAATTCTTTGTACGGAAAACTAGTTATAAAATTTGTGGTTGGTGATCTATATATCATATTAAACTTTAAAAGAACAATTGATTTGATTTTAAACTTCATCGGTTGAATAACAAGTTAAATCTTTGTAACTCAATGCATATATACTTAAAATTGAATTACTAATAAATGGTAAATATTTTTAAATTATCACAAATTTAATTGTTTTACAAAAAGATAAATCTAAAAAAACATTTTGTAACATGTAGAGGAGTTCTCCACATCAACTCTCTATCTTTACGTATCCAGTTTAACTACAATGTAAATATTGTATAACATGATAATAATAAATCAAATACAAAATTAAGTTCTTCTTAGTTTTGCATTTTAGCCTTCAAGCATAAATACTAAGAATAAGGAGACTAAGAGAGACATGTTTTGCTTCTGCATAGTTGTAAAATTAAATAAGAAGCTCCAACACTTTTCCTTTCTACAAATAGGTACAGTTAGCTAGTTTGGATCAAGAGTTATCCAAAAACAAAAAACAAAAACATATGTAGGGAAGTAATAATGGTTAAGTACCTCTCTCTGGCAAGTAATATGAGTATTTTTATGTTGCCCTTGGAGTTATATGTTAAGTAATAAGCATGATGTAGAATGTAAGGGCAGAAGAGGATAATGGAGTATATTAAAGGGATGAAGAGATGATGAAGTGATGGGTGAGCACTAGCAAATAGGAGAGATGTAGTCTAGTGATAGAATGGTGACAATCTAATGATGGTGAGGAGATAAGAGTATAATAACAAGAGGAAGAAGAAGCTTTATGAGAGTGCGAAAAGGAGAATTAGGTTGACAGGCTTGTGTGATTTATGGTTAAGGTAAGTTTTGATATATTTTTCAATTTCTTCTTCCACTTTTTAAATTTTGCAGTCTAAGACTCAATTTTATAAATACCATGCTAGTATTGGTACCATATTTGGTTCTAGTAAGATACTGTACTGGTACCAGTCAATTTTAAGTATCATTTCAGGTATTTTTTAAATTTATAAAATAGTCCCTAAATTCTTTTTAAATCACAATATATTCCAAATTTATCATCTTCCAACAAAAAGTTACCATCCTAAAAAATACTAACTTTGTCCGTATAGATATAAATATAGATATACATATACGTATACATATACATCCATCAACAAGGTATATTGTAGCTTCTTTATAACTTCTCTCTCTCTCTCTCTCTCTCTCTCTCTCTCTAGATTGACTTTGGTTGTGGCTCTGGAAGTCTATTGGATTCCTTATTAGA
>JAOQMP010000209.1:40998898-41022765 GCA_027563575.1 Erythroxylum pedicellare
TGGTTTTGAAGATTCCAAGAAACCAGACTATGTCTATAGACTTCATAAAGCTTTGTATGGATTGAAACAAGCTCCTCAAGCTTGGTATGATCGTCTAAGTTCTTTTCTGATTGAAAATAACTTTAGTAGAGGACATGTAGATAGGACGTTATTTAGAAAATGCATTAAGAATGATTTCATCATAGTTCAAATTTACGTTGATGATATTATCTTTGGTGCAACATCTAAAAAGCCATGTACTAGTTTTGAGAATTTGATGAAGAATGAGTTTGAGATGAGCATGATGGGTGAGTTAAATTTCTTTCTTAGGTTGTAAGTCAAGCAAACCAAAGAAAAGATTTTTATTCATCAACAGAAATATATCAAAGAATTGTTGATTAAATATGGGATGGAAAAAGTGAAACTAATCTCAACTCCTATGCATCCTTCAAACCTCTTGTCCAAGGACGAAGCTGGTAAGAAGGTTGATCAAACCCTGTATAGCGGAATTATTGATTCTTTACTTTACCTTACAGCAAGTAGACCTGATATTTTGTTTAGTATTTGTTTATGTGCGAGATTTCAAGCAGATCCTATAGAATCTCATTATATTACTGTTAAAATAATTTTCAGATATCTATCAGGTTCTACTGATCTTTGCTTAATGTATGAAAAAGGTAAAGATTTCAGGTTAATTAGCTACTGTGATGCTAATTACGTCGGAGACAGGATTGATAGAAAGAGTACGAGTGGAGGATGTCACTTCCTTGGCCATAACCTAGTTTCTTGATCAAGTAAGAGGCAAAGCTCAATTGCTCTATCCACTGTAGAAGTTGAATATATGTCAGTCGCAAGTTGTTGCTCACAGACGTTGTGGATTAAGTACCAGCTAGAAGATTATTTAATACGAGAAGAACAAATTCCAATCTTCTGTGACAACACAAGTGCTATCAACCTATCGAAGAATCCCATACAACACTCAAGGGTAAAGCATATCGAAGTTAGACATCATTTCCTATGAGACTACGTATGGAGGAAGATCGTAAGTTTACAGTTTGTTGAGACGAATTATCAATGGGCAGATGTCTTGACTAAGCCATTGAGTGAAAAAAGATTCAAAGAAATCAGACAAAATCTAAACATGGTAATGTTGAGTGATCAACCGTCTGACAGGTCATGACCCAGATAAAAAGTCATAAAAGGTCAAGGTAACAGTAACAGTAAGTTATAGACCGTAACTTCTGTCATAAAAAGTTTTGGAGGGGAAGCATCTCAAAGCCTTGAGAATATCACCTACTCTAGAACACTCTTTAAATACCCTGAAATCGGCTCTTCAAAAACACTCAACAAAACATTTCATTACTATATTTTGATAACAAACTCTCTCTGCTCACACTCTCAATCTCAAAAACTAACATCACCTCTTTGAGAAATACATTTGTGCCTTTAGTTCTTTATTGACTACAAATATAAATGAAGCAATCAATGACTAGTGGAAGACACGTTGATTTCGAGTCCTTGAAGAAGGATCAGATGGATATCGAACTGGAGATTACGACAGCTAGATGGAAGAACTTCTTTCAGCTTCATGAGACAATTTACCTAAATGAAGTATATGATTTTTGGAAGAATGTAGAAGTAGTTGAATATACTTTAGTATCAGTGGTTGATAGATTGTTGGTTATATTAACACTAAATTCAATCGAGAAGGATACTGAGTGTCCATATATTGGAGTAAAACTCGCTCATAAAGCAAGATGGATGACTCAAGCTAGTGTAGAGAAGACACAGATCAATCAACAACTGTATGGATGTAGTGACCCAAAGGAGAAGAAGGCCTCAAGTCTTATGTCGAAGGCTAGGGTTCTACACTCGCTACTCTTCCATTGTGTTCTACCAAGAATAGGATTGAGGAATCTGGTAACGATGTTAGATGAGCAATGTTTATTTCATCTACTCAATCACTAACCCATAAATCTTCCATACCTAATCCTCAATTATATGGTAAAGTCGAAGAAAGACTCGACTGCCCTACCGTATGGAATGATACTAACAAGAATCTTTAGAGAATCTAGAATTCGTCTTGAGATAGGAAACAGAATGAAGATGAACATCAAAAGCGTCGTTAACTCTACAATTATTAGTAGAATGGGCTTGAAGAATCAGGAAAAATAGGATACAAATTTCAAGACGATAGCAAGGATTGAAGGGGAGCGTGCTGTCAAACAAAGTTTGAGGGAAAAATTAACTCCCACAAGAAGATCAAAATCTCAATTCACTAGAAAAATGCCTACAGAAGGATTGAAAAAATCGTCAAATGATGTAATAAAAGTTAAGACGATTTCTCAAAAAGAAGAAAGTCAGGTGCGCCAAACAGAGAAACAAGTGTCCTTGAAGAGAAAATGGGAGACACTATTTTCGAAGAAATCCAAACAAGCAAAAAGGTCACTTAGACTACGGACCCTGCGTTAACAAGAGTAAAAGAAAGATAAAGAGTTGACTCATAGTGAGGACTCTGGAAAGAAAGCACCGCAGGAAACCAAATCTTTAGTCTCAATTTTACAAGAAGATTCAGTAAAATTGGCTAAAGAAACTAAAATTAAGTGGAAGTTAGAATTTGAGAAGAAGAAACCTCAACCTCAACAACTACCTCCTAGGCTGATTGAAGAAAGTAAGAAGCAGAAAATCAGTCAGAAAAAGAGCACTCCAACTGTTGTTCAACAACAGAAAACGTCAGTTGAACACAGTCCAACACAGGTTAATCCTTCTCAACCAATGAGAAAAGAGGATTTGAATATAAAGATCATTGAAGAAATTGAACCTGCAAGGAGTAGAAGCTCTATAATCATGAGAGAACCCCTGAGAAGGTTGGTCAAGGTACAATTTGAACCAATTATAGTAAATAGTCGTACAATACATCTATTGAATGATGGAGAGAAAAGGTTGTATAGTGTTTTGCGAGATGAGAAATCAGAACCATATCCAACACAGATGACCAAGCAAATATATCTTATATTCTCATTACACCTTAGTCATATCTTTCAAGCCTATGGTTGTCCACCAAATCTTCCCCTTCCTCCCTGTTCCTCTTTGATTTGTTAGGCTGGAATGGAGTTAAAGTTATAATTTTTACCTTTGAATGAAGATCTTCAATGCAGCAGCTTTTCATATTTAGACTTGTGGGCACACATATAGTCTCACCATTTTCATAGCATCTGGATCTTAGAACTCGTATAAGAACACAGAGTGCTGTACAACTATGAGAAACTTAATTTGTTTCAAAGGCAAACAAATTCATTATTCATTAATAACTAAAGTGATCAATATCAATGTAGCTTTCTCGAATAGGGAATGGGAGAGCTTCGTGTTTCTAGTATGATAATTAGCCCAAGTTAAACCCTCTAGACACGTACCTTTCCATCAGATCATGCACCAAGGAACTTACTATATTAGAGATAATTCTTCAGAGTATTATGAGTTACTGTAAATAAAATCCTATCATATTCTACAAACCGTAATGAGGAGGATATAATTTTATGGGATGCCAATTCTTTGAACAATTTCGCTAACAAATCTACCAATAAGTATCTACTCTACCTCCATTTAATAGTTCAATTATTGCATTTCTAAGACAAGCTTAACTATGTGATTTGGCTATCAAGCAAAAGTAGAAACTAAGTATAAACTTCACTTCTTGAACTTGTCCTCTTTATATCCCCTGTAATAATAACGTGAAAATTCATGATCATATTTTATATGAGTGGAGCTATTGTAAAGACCTCTATAAATCACTAATTCACCTTTGCCTTACAGACTGGAACGGCCTTTCATGGCAAGAAACCATTCAATGGGATCCTATTCTTCTACAGAAATCTTATTACTGCAACCATTCTCAAGTTGTCTCTAGGTTATTGAATTTATGGTTTACGGTATGAGAGAAACAAGTAGGATATTTTAGATGAAATATAAAATATTGGAAAATATAGATATGATCTTTTAATTACTTGTTAAGCAAGTTTTATATATAATAAAATTCTCAATACCTGCTAGTATACGAATCGTATCTTATAGAATAAGATATTATTGTAAACATAATATATTTATATTTTAAATATTATTTATATGAATAAATAATTTTTATTACAAAATAAAATATAGTTAAAATTAATAAAAATACTTTTTATTTTTATGTTGTCAAACAGTCTACTGTATGAAGCTCTTTCAAAAAAGCTGTTATTTTAATTGACAGCCAAATAGTTAACTGACTTCTTAAAAATTCTTTATTGACAAAAGCTCTACTGATATAAGCCCATCCAAACAGGCACTAAATCTCACGATCATGACATTGAATGCTTGCTGAAGTGGACTGATGTGAATGTCCTTCACTATTCTGGTCATAACTTGTTCTCCCGACCTCCAAATGACATGGGACTTGAACCATTGGTCTCAAAACACATTGGTTTTTTCCACCAAAAATTATAACCATATGAAATCATTTGTGAGAAATTTATTGATGAATTTTGGACGGAATTGATGAGGAGTTCTGGAAATTGATAACTAGAGTATTTTTACTGAACATGCTTTGGTATTTTAGGCATAACTTGTTCGATAGTTATCAAAATGTGATGATTATTAATTTATAGTAAACTAGAGACATGAGGATACAATTTTTATCTAGAAATAGAATTTCAATTCTATCTCTAAAATTCTAGAATCTGACTTGAAGTTGAATACAGGGTATTATCCTAGTTTAAGAATAGTCCAAATTATGTGGAGAATATCTTTTGAAATAATGAACCAAATTGAATAAATTGGTATAATTAGAAACTTAAGATATAGAAAAACAAGTTTGTAGAAGAAAGTATTGCGAAATTACTTCATTTTCTAGGTCAGAAAGAACATGTAAAGTTGACCCGAAATGATAATTTTGAAAAAATTTGAATTTGAATAAGGGAGAAAGGAATTGTGATTATAATGGTTTTATTGAGACATAAACCCTAAGTATAAATGATACTTAAGTGAGTTTGTATTGGATTGAGTATATGATATGAATAATGGAAAAATACCCAAGAATGTCGTTGAAAATTCATTGTACATAGTCCATTACACATTTGTTCATAAATGAGTATTTATAATTTTGCAAAGTTGTAACGAGTGTGCAATGTGTGTATTGCATAATGTTGAATGTGCAGGATAAACGTCCACATTCAGAAATTTTCAGATCATGGAAGTAAATGCTAATCTGGAGCGTACCGTGAGCAGACCTAGATGGTCTCATTTCATTGTTTGTTTTGTTTGAATTTTGTATTGATTGAATACTGAATGACTATATGAATATGATTGATTGTGTTGGTTTCCTAATAGGACTCCGATGAATATTGAAGTACTCATTGAATGTGAATTTGGGCGGAACAAGTGTTTTCTTGACTTAAGTGTTGAATTCCAGACTAAGGTCCAATGACAATGTGAATGAGGTGTGATAGTGAATATGATTGTGTGACATTGAATGCTTTCAATTGTCTGAATATATGTGATGCATTTCATTACATGAATGCATGATCAGATAACGGGAGTTGTGACCAGAGTAGCCACCGATCAGAGGTTAAAGCTCAAAGTGTGAAAAGAGCCTCGAGCTCAAAAAGTGATTAAGAGCATAAGACTCACTATATAAAATGAGCCATGTATCCCCATCAGATAAGGGACAGTTAGTAATGAGCCCGGTATCCAATAGATACGGGACAATTTAGGCACTCGATCACAACAAAGTAACAAATGGAAAGTGGGACTCATGTCAACTGCATATGCATAATATGAATGATTAAATTGTATTGAATGTGAATGTGAATTATGTGTTATATGACTGGGTGAGCCATCGATGATGGTCACTCATTGAGTTCGCAAAACTCACCCAAACTTTACAAATATTTTTCTGGATGAGAAGAATAACCCCATTAGGCAAACGGGAGTATACCTACTGCATTCAAGTAAGAGGTAGAGGTAGGGATCAGTTGGCATCTGCATTTGTATTTTCTTATTTTTGTATCAAATTGAGTATTTCGCAATTTTTGTATTATGTGTATTTAAATATGTTTCGGTATGTATCTTTACAACTGAAGTGTTTTGTATTTGTAATGGGCCCCAAATGACTATTGAAATTTTGTTAATTGAATTGTTATGATTGAAAAAGTTTACGAAAAAAATGGGCCCAATTTGGTTATGGATTTTTGCATATTATGTTTGTGGTTTCAAAAAACATTTGTACTGAGTTTTGACTGATTGAGTGTTCTAGCACGCCAACCTTACGGGGCACGGACTCAGATATCAAGCAGGATATCAGATACGTGTCTTGCGGGAGTGGGGTGCTACATAAAGAATCCAACAAAAAGTTCAGAATTTAAGAAAAAGAAATGGAAAAGAGAGACTTACCATCCTCCAAGGAAACCAGTTGCTTGACTTGAAGAAGGTTCGGCATGTTGAGGTTGATAAGCCTGAGGATCATAACCCTTAGCTAGGTCTCCTAGTGGTTGATAAGCTTCGTTTGGATATCCTAAAATCACAACAATTATAGGAAACACAATGAAAACCCCATTTTTCATAAGCATCATCAAGACACAAATTTCAAGAGAAAAGCAAAAGATGGCATCCCAAATAACATATCCTAAGAACACCCTACACACCTTGAGGTTGAGGAACAACAGTGATAGGAGATGGTAGGTTTGGTGGATGGTGGAAGATGGTAGGTGGGAACGATTTAGGGTTATAAAAAGCCTAATTTTAGATCTTTACACACAAAATGATATTCTAACCAAAAGAAATCAAACGCCAACCCAAAATGACTAAAAAAGGAAGAAAAAGAAATGGGAAATTTAGAATATGAACTAATCAAAACTCGCTTTTGAGATTAGGGAAAGTTGGGAAGTTGTTTTCGGGAGGTGGAAATGAGAGATGTGCATGAGAGATTGAAGGTGGGATTTCAAATTATATAAACACGCTTAATTTCCCTACAGAAATATGTTTCCGTACACAATTTTTATTAGGAAGTATTGGCACCTATTTTTCTTTTTCACTATTCTGTCGCTAAATTGGCACCTAATTTTACGACGATTTTTACTATTCTGTCACTAAATTTCATCGACAAATTTTGGCAGTATTATCCACAAAATAGAGGATGATATGGACCTAAAACAATTATTTTTCTTGATGTAGATCCTCTGACCACCTATCTCTTTTTCTAAAGTGGCCTCGTAGACACCATATGCCTTACTAATTTAAATACCCTTTATGAGTTTCCAACTGGATTTATTCTGGCCATCAAAAATTATAAAGAGCGGTTTGCTAAAGACCGTGAAGTATTTGTCAAAGTATTTAGTACTTATCTCATTTTTAAACAAGATGAAAATTTGAAGGAAATAGAAGTTCTACTATCACAAATTGCTTAAGTCCAAATTGGCATTAGCAATGGCATATATCCACCTAGAGACACACCACCAAAGTATGAATTCAACTGGGATATAGTCAACCAATTTAACCTCAATTATGTTGAAGACATCTATCAACAATATTTAAAGATCAATCTAGAGTCCTTAATCAAAATTAACTATTGAGGACCAAACATCATCATGACTTCAGCATACAAATCAGTCATTTCACCATATGCACTTAAATTACTTAAGCATTCTGAAGCAGATTTTTCTACTTTATTCATTAGATTATCATAACAATGGCAACACGCTGTTTGTCAACAATTAAAGCACTATCCTCAACATCACTGTCAACAATGCTCCTCTACATCACAACCAAATAAAACCACCAATGACAACTGCTCAGAAGATGTAATTATTAAAGAATAGACAACGTAATATAGGTCACATATGGGACACCTCTCTTTAATTATTTAGGCCATTTGTCGGCCATTAGTTAGAATCTTTTTCTTTTTGTTTGTCTTTTACTCTGCTTGTTTTGGATGTTGGTTTGGTCTTTTATCTATATAATGTAACAACCTGAGCATTGCTCAACTATGAAAAAATAACGCTTCAGTTTTCATATCCTTTCTCTCAAACTCCTATTCCAGCCTCCAGATATTGGTGATCAAACGGAAACGAGAAATCAAGGTATGTTCTCTTCAGTTTTATGTTTTCATCAATTATTATTTATGTTTATTTAATTATTATCCATTCTTTTACTGCTATTATCATATTTTTATCTACTTGTGCAATTTATATCAAAAAGATAATAAAATCTAAAAATTTCCTATAGAATATACACCTACACATATAACCTTAGGACCTGATGGAATTCTAAATTTAGATTATGTAATATCACCAGAAAATTTACTATTAAAATGGTCTAATAGATTAGCATTAGTTATACAACTAGAAAAACCTTTTGAAGGATTAACAAATATAAGTACTTTATGAAATTTTATTACCCATAAAACTACTGGAATTGTACTAAACTTTTTATTAGATAATGAAATAAGGATAAAAAATACTACTGAGTTTCTTAATGCCCTTAAACCCTAAAAGCATTCCATGTGGTCACTAATGAAATCTATAAGGAATTCATTGGTAACGATATAATCTCATATAAACAATAAATAGAAAATAAAGAAAGAAAAAATGCATTATGGCATCTAAATAATATAAGAATCCGTGATATCTGTTATTTAGAAGAATATATTTGTGAATTTAAAAAATATTGTTATAAATTAACTCATAACGAACAAGAAATGTATATACAAATCTTTATTCAAAAATTACCATACCCAATAAACAAAATAGTAGAAGAATTATTTCTACTTAAACAAAGTAATATTCTAGTAGCTTATAATTTAGGAGGAGCCATTTCAATTACCAAAGAAGTGATATCACAAAAATGTTTAGAAGCTAAATTACATTTAAAAAAATTATGACATAAGGATATTCAATTATGTTGTTCAAAATATTCAGAAACCCTACAACAATATAGATATGAATTTTCTAATTACAAAAAACAAAGAAAACCAAAATACAATAAATATAAATGGAAAAATATCTTAAAAGAAATTATCCTAAAAAATATCCATTTAAACCATATAAAAGAATTTTTAGAAGAAAAGCTTATAGACAAACAAAACCCAAGAAAAATTATTGCCCTTAAGGAAAGAAAACATGTAAATGTTGGTTAGCTAAAGAAGAAGGACACTATAATAATGAATATCCAAAAAGAAATACAAATAGATATAAAGATAAAATTAACATTTTAAATTCAGCTTTACAATATAATTTAGAACCTATAGAATTAGAATACAAAATATATTCTACTATTAATTCTTTATATAGTTATGAATACCAAAAGTTAGAATCAATAACTGAATCAAAATACAACATTTATTCAAGTGACAATTCAGAATAAAAAAAGTAAATTCATATATAGATACAGGAGCTACTATTTGTATAACTACTCAAACATTATTAAACAGTTGGAAAAAAAATTAAATAAACCATTACAAATAAGAATAGCAGATGGAGTTGTTAAGTCTATTTGGTATGTAAGTTATTAAAATAATATTATTATAGAAAATTATACATTTACAATACCATCAATATATAAACAAGAGTCGGGATTACAGTTAATTCTAGGAAATAACTTTTATCTACAATCTAGATATTATTAAAATCTACTTTTCAAGAAGGAAGAGATTCCCTTATACGAATGGCTATAATCGATGAACAAATGACTAATTTAAATGATCAAGTAATAGGAATTATGAATGGTAATCTAGCCTGTGGTAAAAAAAATTTAACACTCAATTAAAATTAGGAATTCCTTTAAAATCACATAACTTAGATGAAACTATTATAATTGCCTATAAATTTTATAAAGAACAATTAATGAATATTGGACAATATCCTTTTTCGATTACTTATCAAATTAGTTATGCTATAACTAACTCACATCATAGAATTGAATTCAAAAATACAAATAAAATTTATATCTGTCAACTATTTAATGAAGTAGCAAAAGTAGGTATTAATCTAAGAACTACTTTACGAGAAGTACATGAAATAAAATATCCAATCAAATTATTAGAAACATCTATTCCTAGACTATCTTTATCTTAAAATAGATCTTTAAATGATAAAACTCTTTTACATTCACATTCTCTAAGATTAGAAAAGCCCTATTAGATTTGCTAAACCAGGAATAACATTAGATCAACTTATTAGAATTACAGAACCCAAAATTGCCATTGAAAAAGAAGAAGTAAATTCTGAACAAAAGTTAAACAGAGAATTAATAACTATAAAAAACCAACTAAATGAGTTAATAGAACATAGTAGAAATACTTTATAAGTATTAGTAAACAACAAGTATTCATGTTTATTTGGTGATTACTCATATATGAGTTTGGTAATGGTCCATAAAACGTTTATATAGTTGTTTTATCTCTTCTTTTTCTTGTTGATATAATTTGGTATCATTATTAATCTTAGTTTGACATGCTTACAGAGTAATAGTAGAAGCATTAATAGATTGAAGAAAATGATACATTGAAGTAAAAGCTTTAATACATTATTGGCTAACTTTTAATTTTTTTATGTATGTATGATAAATATGTGAATGGATCAACAGATTTGACAAATAGGCATACTTAAGTAAACAACAAAGAAGAATAGGGCAAAATTTATAAAGGAAACAGTTGGTACGAAAGTTGTTAAGCGAATTTGAATCTAAATAAGTTACACAAGTAGATAAAAATATGATAATAGGAGTAAAAGAATGAATAATAATTCAATAAACATTAATAATTATTGATGAAAACATAAAAATTAAAGAGAACACACCTTGATTTCTCGTTTCCGTTTGATCGCCAATATCTGCAGGCTAGAGTAGGATTTTGAGAGAAAGGATATGAAAATTGAAGCATTTATTTTTTCATAGCTAAGCAATGCTTAGGTTGTTACATTATATAGATAAAGGACCAAACTAGCATCCAAAACAAGCAAAGTAAAAGACAAACAAAAAGTAAAAGATTCTAACTAATGGGCGACAAATGGCCTAAATAATTAAAGAGAGGTGGCCTATATGGCGCCTCATTTCGTTGTCTATTCTTCAATAATTACATCTTCTGAGGAGTTGTCTTTAGTGGTTTTGTCTGGTTGTGATGTAAAGGGGCATTGCTGACAGTTATATTAAGGATAGTGCTTCAATTGTTAACAAACAGCATGTTGCCATTGTTCTGATAATCCAGTGAATAAAGTAGAAAAAGCTACTTTAGACTGCTTAAGTAATTGAAATGCGTCTGGTGAAATGGCTTATTTGTATGCTAAAGTCATGATCATGTTTGGTCCTCGATAGTTGATTTTGATTAAGGACTCTGGTTTTAATAAAATGTTAGCAACAAGGATTAATTTTAAGTAAAAAGAAAAGCAAATTAGTTCAAATAAACGTTTAATATTTAGGAATCAAATTTTCCAATGAATTTCTTAAATTACAACCCAATATCTTTGAAAAATTACATCAGTAAAATTTCCTCCTCTTTTAACCACTAATTTTTTGTCTCAAAATACCTTTTTCCTGGCAAATTTACCTACGGAAATCAATTTTTGTCTCTAATTCCCTACAGAATTTTTTCCGTAGGGAATTTTTCGTTGGTAATCTGCAATTTTCTTATAGGGTGTTTCCTAATAAAGTATGTAAGTTGTAAAAGTCTATTTATGGATTTAAGCAAGCTTTACATAGTTGGAACATCTGTTTTGATGAGACAATTAAAAATTTTGATTTTATCAAAAATATGAATGAATCATGTGTCTATAAGAAGGTTAGTGGGTTTGCATCATTTTCTTATAGTCATATATGGATGATATATTGCTGATTGAAAACAACATATTAATGCTTCAATTTGTAAAGATTTGGCTATCTAAGTAATTCTCTATGAAGGCTATGAGAGAAGTAACCTACATTATGGGAATAAAGATTTAGAACATAGATAATAGAGGTTGCTTGGCTTATCTCAATCTAAGTACACAGATAAAATGATAAAGAGGTTTAGCATAAAGAATCTAGGAGCGATTCTTACCCATATTGCATGGGATTTCTTTCTCACATAGTACATGTCCTAATACACAAGAAGAGAGATAAAAATGATTATTTTCTCTATGCTTCGACAATTAGATCTTTCATGTAGATGATGATATATACCAGACTGGATGTCTCTTATGCTTTGAGCATAATAAGTAGGTTTCAAGTCAATCCTGGTGATCGTCACCAGATGGTAATGAAAAACAACTTAAAGTACTTGAGAAGGATTAAATGTTTTCTTAGTCTATAAAGGAGCTAAACTAAAAGTTCAAAAATATTCAAACCCTAGATGTTAGTCTGATCTAGATGATAGTAGATCACAGCTAACGTACATCTTCATTTTAAATGGTAGTGTAATAAGCTGAAGAATTCCAAATAACTAACCATTACAAATTATACGATTGAGGTAGAGTACATTTCAATGTCAAAGGAAGCAAAGGAAGTAGTTTAGATCAAGAAGTTCATCAATTAACTTGGAATGGTTTGTGAAATTATTGAGTCAATAGTAATGTACTGTGTCAACTTTGGCGCCATTGTATAGGCAAAGGAACCATGATCTCATTAATGACCTAAATATGTACTTAAGAAGCTTCACTTGATCAAGGAGAAAGTTAAGTAAAAAGACATAGCATTAGAACGAAGTCCCATGGAAGAGAATCCTGAACATCATCTCACTAAGCCATTGTCTCAAAAGAGACAGGATTGAATATGGATGAATATGGTATTAGATACGTAGGCAATTGACTTTAGTGCAACTGAGAGACTATTAGTTTATGCCCTTACAGCAAATCGGTTGGTTGTAATTTTATGTATGACATTATTATTTTAATTAATAGATGCATTCTTTATCTTTATATATTTTAATAATTACATTTAATTTTTAATTCTAAAGATAAATTTCTTGGAATAATTACTGTGCAATTAAAATTATAATAAGATCATAATTATGAAAATAAACTTGCATTTTTTATATTCTGAAATTGTTCTTAGTTATAATTTCATTAAGACAAGATATTAAAGTAACAGAAAAACTAGTACACATTAGTTTCTTTCTTATAAAGAAAGTAATTGATCTTATAAATTAAAATATGAAGATACTTAAACAAATGTTTGGATGCTTATTAGAGAATAATTTTATTGAACTGACCCGATTATGAGAATCTCAAATGGAAAATTAATTATTTATCTATGGATTTTCTCATTATGATGGTTATATAATTAATTTTTAGACCTAAGATTACCAAAGTATCTCATATAGGAATTACTATATTTTGGTAATACTTATGACCTATTTTATTTTGGGTAGCTTAGTTGGTAGTACTTGGATATAGTATAAACTATATGTATATAATTGAGTAAGTTAACAAAGGATTTGTCACTCTAAAGTAATTAGAGAGAATATTCTATTGTTCTTAATCAGCAGTGACTTAAAGAATTATCCGACCAGAGTGAATTGGGATTTGAAAAGGTGTTTTAAATATCAATTATAAACCATTTACTAATTAGCAAGAATGAATATGGTTGGATTTAAAGGAGTAGACACTAAATTCATACTGTATATCCAATTGGATCATTGGACGATGAAAGGGTTAAATTACACATCATAATCATACATGGATAGGTTGAGTCAAATCTCCTTGGTATGCATAATATTTGGGTGGTTATTATATACTGCATAGTTTTAAAAGGGGTTTTAAATCTATCTAATTCTAATTATGAAGTATAATTATAATTTATAGTCATTGTCAATATACTAAGAACCTAATGAGTCACATATAAAGAGTAGTAAAAATAGATAAACAATTTAAGTTAAGTTGGTCTTAATTATAAAGTTTAAGAAGCTTCACGAATCAAATATGAGATATTTTTTATTAAAATTAAATTAAATTATAACTAGAGTTTGACTTTAATTATAATTAAGTCATTTAATTTTAATAAGAAATAAACTGGTGATGATTTCATCTACATCTAAATTAAATCCTAAAATCTTGCAATAAAAGAACTATAGTATAGGAAAGTAGGAATTAATCCCACAAGAAATTCTAGAAATAAGGGTTGTAATGATACGAAATTTTCTAACAAAGAAAATAAATTAAATTTTGCAAATAATAAAAAAAATTATTAATAAAACAAATCTCGATTTTTATTTACTTTCATCATTAAAACTACGATTGATCACTAATACAAAAAAAATTTCATTAATCATATATTCAATTTGATATTAAATATATCTCTTTACTTAAGATTTGTTAATAAAAATATGCAATTCAATTAACCCTTATTGTTTAATAACCTTAGATACAATATCTTTCTAAATCAAGATATAGAAAAAAAAATATATAGCTTTAAGAAAAGAAAGACCACCAAAACAAAACAAAAAAACACAACATCTATGGTTAAATTTAATCTAGTTGAACCCTTTTCCTAATAGTTAATAATTTATGACACAACAAATTAAAAACTCCTAGCTTCTACAAAGATTAAAAGTATTGAACTTTTACATACTTAATATTTAATCTAACAGATGAATTTTTTAATCAATAAACTAATTGCGCACGTTAAAAATCGATCATAAATAATCATAAATACAAAAACACTAAAAAAAACAATTTAATTAACAAATGAGTGAAACTCTTAGCAAAAAGACCCAATTATCTCCCAATCGTCAATGTTCTAAAGGCTGCAACTCCCTTCAACCAAGATAAAGAAGATTAGCCAACAATGGTTATAACTACTACTAACTTCTAATGAAGAAAAGATACTCTAGCCTCTATTAAAGAGAAGGAAAGAAAACTTTGTAAAAAGATGGAATGTGCAAATGAAAAACTTGGAATAAATTTCCTCCTTCACATATATCTACTTTAATCCCATGTGTTGTTGATGTTTTGGCTCCCATAAATAATATCTTCTCTTATTGCTAACCAGATGCGGTCAAGATAAGGTTCAAACAACTTTTGACATGTTTTTCTTACAAATTTGAAATTTAAAAGTTGTAACTTTTACTAAACATGCCCATGCCTAATTCTTAGAAACACTGCAGTCAGTTTTATATTTCTATCTGCTCCTCATATTATGGTGTTTTGATGTGTTTAAACTTTAGATTCACCAAGGATCATCTAAATACAAAAGATAAGATAAACTTAAAATGTAATTAATAATCATAATAACATAAAGGAAGTAATAGTCAAAATAATCAATTTTAAAGTTCTTACCATAGAACCTAAAGTTTTTTTCTATAAATAGGAAAAAAGCATAAAGAAGCTAGCACTCCTTATTCTTCTTAAACATTAAGTTCTTTTTCTCTACTCTATAAATATTGTTAAAGATTGGACGCTTGGATAGTTTGTCATTGACACCTTCTAGAAAGATGTTTGCAGGACTTCAAATTAGGTACAATTTAATTGTCTTTTATTATTCATGTTTTTTCAAGTTATTCAATTATTAAGATCCATACAGACCCTGCATTTCAACAGGATCTTTTATTGGGTTATTGTTGTAATTATTAAGATCCAACTTAGAAACTGTAAAAAAAAATTACATACTCATAATTAGATCACGATTTGTTGAAATTTTTCAACAGTTGTAAGCCTTAGAAATTTATTAAATGACACTTAGAATATCAATTTATATGATATGATCTAATCTTCTAAAAGTTCGATAATGCAAATTTTCAAATTGTGATTGTGATAATATTTGATTTAATTAATTATATTCTTATTTATATTTAACCATTGATTCCATTTGATTTATTTTGTTCTGCTTAGCTAAAAAAAGTCGATTACTCCTAATTTAACAACAATATGTGTATTTTGATTATGATTTGGCTAGGCAAATTGGCAAAACCAAGTCCATACCTGATTGGTTCCCATGTTCTGGTTCAATTGATGGCTAATTTTTTGGACCTAAAAGGGTACCAAATAAATAGAAAATAATATACGGGACAGATTTAATTGAGAGATTCAATTAGATGATCAGTATTTATGATTATCAAAGTCAATGTTATTTAAAATATTTTTTTACATAAATAATACATAAGTTATCTAAGTAACATTGGTTTTAATGACTACGAACACTACCAAAAGTGATCATTGCATAATTTTTTTCCTTATTTAGGGTATGTTTGCTCTACAAGAATCTTTTCAAGAAATAATAATTAAACAACTTGAAAGGTAAAGCAAAGTAAAATTTGACCGAAAATGTAAATTACGCTTAAACTTTTGAATTCGTGGACATGTTGATAACAAACTCTTCTGATTATAATTAAAAAAAAAACCTTCGTCTATTTTATAGGTTTATTTAAAAGGATTTTGCTCGAAATTAAAAGATCTAACTAAATATTTATTAGTCTCGAGAATCCTCAAACATCAAAGTCCTAGGGCAGTAGAACTCAAAATTTCGCAATGGAAAGCTATAATACTATCTAATATGTCGAGTTTGTAATTTGACTGATAATTGAGAAGATAGAGTAACAATGAAGATAAGAAAGAAGCTTAATAATCTAATTGAGGAGTTTGACTTGATAATTAAGTAAACGCATTCCTCATATCAACCTCACAAATTTTGGATGGAGAGTAAAAATAGATTCACTAAGGTCAATATAATCTATTTAGGGTAAGAAATTTGGGAATTTGATCCAAAATACACAAGCTGGCCTGGAATAGTACTCTTAAATGAAACTAAAAAAAAACATTCGAGAAACGGCTTCTGGATAAGGAGTAGAAATTATAGGGCCCTAAATCTGGCATAACTTCCCACATCGTTGCCTATATATACCAATCAAATTTCTCTCAAATTCCCATCTCCATCACCAAGTTACCATTGTTTAGTACATGCTCATTAGAGTCAAAAGCCAAAATGGTGATGTTCAAGACTTCTTTGGCTCTTTTATCTCTAATGAGCATGTCCCTAATAACTATATTTTCAATGGTCAATTCCCATGACACGCCCGAAGATTTTGTCCAAGCACATAATGCTGCTCGAGCACAAGTAGGCGTCGGACCAGTGATTTGGGATGACACGGTGGCTGCATATGCCCAAGACTACGCTAACAAACGTGCCGGAGACTGCGGTCTTGTTCATTCCGGTGGACCATACGGTGAAAACATCGCAATGAGCAGCGGTGACTTATCTGGTACAGAAGCAGTGAAACTGTGGGTTGACGAGAAACCCTACTACGATTATGACTCCAACTCTTGCACCAACGGCCAGCAATGTTTACATTACACTCAGGTGGTATGGAGGAACACGTTTAGCGTAGGATGTGGTAAGGTGAGATGCAGTAATGGAGGCACTTTTATTACCTGCAACTATGAGCCCTACGGCAACATCATTGGCGAGAGACCTTATTGAAGATCCCATTCTAAAAATGTTTCACTTGTAGATGTCATCAAACTGTAATCTGGTATAAATATAACAAATATATGAATAAACTTTCAAATAATATTAGAAAAATGACGTGGTTTCTTATCTCTTCAATTTGTTAATTATCGCTAACTAGTGAAAATTAACTTCATCGTATATCAAATTTTGTCTTGAATCCCTTTCAAAACGAACATGTCTCCATTCAATTTGATATGGTGAATTTTCAGTTCAGGGTTTTTTTCTTTTTAAACAAATCAATTTCTATTGTCCTTCCTATCCTCAATAAATTGTATATTTTCCTGATAGCCAAATAAGCTGTCAGTTGACTTTATACTTAGTTGGGTTCATTGGAATTAATTGGATTAGTGGAATCTGATAGCAACCTCTCAAGTTTCACCGTAGGGTTAAGACTTCACGTTAAATTAACAGAAATAATTTAAAGAAAATTATTTCTCTCTATTTAGAAATATTTTTAAATCCAATTTTATGAAACTACATGCTCAAAACCTGTCTAGATTATCATATTTTCGCTATACACTTTGATTATATACAATCAAATAATACATATATAACCAAGCAAAAGATATAACAAAGTAAATGTATAGTTAAAATTATTGTATTATGTACTTCTTAAATATAGTGCTTATATAGCATAACAAATTTCTTCAAAACGCTTGTTAAGAAAAGTTATAATGGAAGTACCTTCAAATTTCAAAAAATCATAATCGTAATCTAATGGTAAACTAACACACGAAGCCTTGTACTTGCTTAAGTAAGGCATCAGCTAATTCAGCTTGGCCAACAAAACTTGTATCATTCTTTCTTCAACTAATTCATCCGACCAATAAAATGGTTTTGACAATTTTCAGTCAGCATATTTTGTAGTTGTCTCAATCTAATGTTAGTTAATTCGCCCCGATCAATAGAACAACTACTTGCGCCATTAGATTTTGACAATCATACTTTTCATCGTAATTTAACCTATTACATATGTTTTTTTTTGGTAAATCATAAAGTTTATAAATAAATAGAAATTATGTACATCTAGAAATTGTCCAAGCTACAATCTCTTATCCAAATCAGAAACCTAACTTACAAGAAAGCAAAAGGTCCCTGCAAATGTTGCCCTTAATCAAGAAAATCACAATAACAAGCCAAAACTATGACTCCAATCTCAAATGACTTATCAGGACCATCTTTGGCTAGTAACACAAAGACATGCAACAAATTCATGTATCATATACACCAATCTAGCCTCCCTGCTAATCCTTACCTTAATGTCGGATTACGAAGTGATGAAATAGGTACCTTCCATTGGATCTGGACTTCTATCTTTTCAAGCAACAATCTTAACTGAAGGAGGTCACCTTGTAGCTTTTGTCACCATGCTTCCACAACTCATTCTTCAAAGCTTAGTAGAGATTGAGGCTACTCTTCATTTTCTGTTACTCCTTTTGTAGCTATCAAGGAAGGATTTAACTACCCTCTCTTTACCCGCACCTGAATCTAAAATCAAACCTGCAATCATTTCGTTAAATTATAAAACACACACACATTTTACCTTCTCTCGATGTTTGAGCTGAAGTGTTCTATAACTTGAAAGATCATTCTAGTGTTAAGGCTCCCTACATCCAAGGCTTTCTCTTTGAAGGTTTGAAGGTTTCGTTTAGACCACAGGTTATACACAACAACAGAGAGGATAATGATGAAGGTATTTATGTCACAGTTCCTAAAGGTTAGTGACTAGTTAACCCAAAGTAAAATAGATTGTAGATTTGTTAGTTGAAGTAGGTGAATTTGGAAGTGGTTTAGAGTGTTTAACCATACGGTTTTAGAAAAAGGACATTCAAAAAATAAATGTTCAATAGTCTCTGAGTCCGAAACACACAATGAGCATTAATTTGGGGTATGGAGGTAAATTAGTTTGTCCCTAGTCTGCAATTTATTCAAGAAGGCTAACCATAGGATGAAGGAACACCTAGGGCTATTCCTCTTATGCCATACTAATTTATACCAAAGAACTGCTTGATTTTTCGGTCTCATGAGAGTGTATACTAAAGCATTTGTATACTTCTTAGAAGGGCTAGCTAGCCATTCTAAACTATCCTCTCTTGAAGAATATGGGTTATATTGTGGAGGTTATAAGTTACTAATAGTCCCTACAGTTGTATCTTGCCAACACTATTCATTATGCCTGATTACTTCAGACACTCTTGCATTTATAAGAAGTTCCGACCCATTTATCACTCTAGGAGTAGAGTGATCCATCAAGATACCTCTCGGCTGCCAAGGATCCTGCCATAAGAAAGTAGAGTTATCGTTTCCTGTTCTAAATCTAAATTGGTTCCCAATTTGGTCTCTAGCAGACAACATCTTCCTCCAACTCCACAAACTACAATTGTTAGGTAAGATACTCCAAAAAAATTTCTTTTTCAGAATAATTGTGTGAACCCTCTTAACCCACAAAGCTTCCCTATCATTAAACAGAAACCAAGTTTTTTTCCCTATCAACATGCTATTTCAAGTAGACAAATGTCTAATACCTAGACCACCCTATTTTTTAGATCTACAAATGTCATTCCACTTTACCTTAGCATAAGCTTTTGTCTCCACCTTCCCCGACCAAAAAAAAAATTCTAAGTTTTTTTTCTATTTCCTTAATAATGGAAGTTAGGAGAATAAAGATGCGAAACCAATAAACATGAAAGGTGCACAGGACCGAAATAACTAATTGCAATCTACCCGCATAAGAGAGATTTTTATAGGTCTATTCGTTGAATCTTAAATCAATTTTTCCAATAAGGAAAGACAATCCTTCTTAGACATCCAACTTGTTATAAGAGGAACTCCTAGGTATCAAATGGGAAGGTGACCTTTTTTAAGACTTGACATATTTTCTATTTGATGGGCCATTTGATCCATATCTGGAGAAACAAATAAATGACTCTTGTTCAGATTCATTACCATGCCATATAATTTGGAAAAGGTTCCTAAACAATCTAGTAAGGTAAAGGCCGAGGCCAAATCACCATGACAAAACATTAAGAGGTCATCAGCAAACAAGAGATGGGTGAGTTTAAGGGCTTTACATCTCTAGTAGTATTTAAAGGTACTACTACCTACTATGCATGCATTTAGGCTCCTAGAAAATACCTCCATACAAATAATAAAGAAAAAAGGAGATAAAAGCCTTGTCTTAATCCTGACTTTCCTGGAAAGAATTTTGTCGAGGATCCATTAATCAATATAGCATACGCAGGAGAGGTAATACACTCTCTTATCCATTAAATGAACTTGAGATGACAACTTACAACTACTAGCACATTCAAGAGGAAATCCCAATGGATCGAATCATATGGTTTTTGTAAATCCACCTTAAAAGCACATCTCCTATGATTATTGGTAAGGTGGTAATTTTCAGTAATTCTTGAAAATCTCTTAGGCCAACAAGATATTATCCCCTATTCTACGGTTCTTGATGAATGCACTTTGGTTTGGGCTAATAATGTAAGGGAGTACCTCTCTAAGCCTATTAGCCATGATTTTTGCTATCACCTTATAAATAAAGTTACAGCATGATATAGGTTTATAATCATCTACTTTGGAAGGATTGTCTTTTTTAGGAACCAGAGTGATGAAAGTAGAGTTGATTTCTTTAAGAAGTCTCCTATGATGGAAAAAAAATATTTGATAGCCCTAGTCATATCCACCCCTATAATATGCCATATATGTTTGAAGAACACCCCATTAAACCCATCTGGCCCAAAAGCCTTGTTAGGATTAAAGGAATTGAGAACAACCCTAATCTCTTGAGTTGAGACGTCAGTAATGAGTTTATTTGTAAGAGTTTCAGCAATCCTATTAGGGAATAAATTTTTCACAAACTCTTTAGAAGGAGGGAGGTCCTTTCTATTCCCAATATTCCTTTGAAAGAAACCTAGGCACTGGTTTTGAATCTCATCTACCTCAACAATTCTAGTGTCATTTTCCCCTATTATCGAGGGAATGTTGTTTCTATTCCTATTTGACATAATAGAATTGTGAAAAATTTTAGTATTTCCATCCCCCTCTCTAAGCCACTTAATATGGGAATATTGTTTGTAGAATGACTCTTGATCATCTATGGCTCTTAACATGTTATTTATGGCCTCGGTTTCCTTTTCAACCAGATGTGAGCTGTTAGGAACATATCTCTTTTGATCTTGTATGATGATTAGAGAAATTTGACAATTCTCTACTCTAGTATTCACATCTCCTACTTGACCAAAATTAAGGATTTTGAGTGCTTTCCTCACCAGTTTAAGCTTGGATACTACACAAAACATAGGGGTTCCTAAGACCTGAGTGTTCCAATTCTCTTCTACTATTTGGAGAAAATTAGGTTGTGATACTAAGAAGTTTGCAAACTGAAAAGGGGAAGATCTATTCGGCATATCTTTTAAGGACCTAATCACAATTGGAGAATTATCTGAAATGATGGGATTATGGATGACCCCATACGATCTAGGAAACTTAGAACTCCAGGCAGCTTTACAAGAGCTCTATCTAACTTCCCAGAAATAAAGAGCTCACCACTTTGTTTATTTGTCCATATGAAAATAGGACCACTAGAATTAAGATCATACAAAGTACAATCATCAACAAACTGCCTAAAGTCATTCATGCTATTAATAGTCAAGTGACTTATAGGTTCAGTCTCATGAGAAAACAAAACCATATTAAAGTCCCACGCTATAATCCAAGGAAGGTTTCCTACTGAGTATTTAATATTGGATAGTGCAGACCAGAGTTTCTTCCTATGATTGTAGTTGTTTGACCCATACACATATGATACAAAAAAGACTGAAGAGCTGTTTGTAGGAGTGACCCATAAGTGTATCAGTTGATCACTGGTGATTTTAGGAACACATAGAAAACAGTCCGGCTTCCAAGCTAACACTATCCTAGCATTTGAACCTTGCTATAAGTTACTATAAAAATGCCAACTAGGAAACAGTGAAAAGCACACATTTTTCAAAAAGTGGAGAGACTTAATCTGAGACTCAATCAAACACACTAAAGACATAGACAATCTCTGAAGCATAGCATTCACAATTAATTGCTTTTTAGAGTTATTAAGACCCCTAACATTCCAAAAAACTAAATCCATGCTACCAAAAGACACAGTAGGTCAATTACTTTTGTTTCCTTATAGTTTTTCTACTCTTTCGAACTGTAAAATCTCCCTCTGCCCCTTCCATAATCCTAAGACTATGATTGTCCATATCAGGAACCAATTCAGATTTATAAGGGGAAAGGTTATTACCTACTTGTCTTATTGCTAGAAGATCAGCATCCTCAAGTTTTCCTTTTGTATCACCTATCTCCCATTGATCCTTGTATTGTTCAATTAAACTTCCAGAAGAGCTACTTCCTTTGTCACTCTACATTGTCATTTCATTCAGTTGAATATTTTGTAGGGATCCTTTACCCTCACTTTGTTCAATTAGAATCCTCGATTCTATACTCTCCTTATGAATTTGTTTATCTTTTCAGATACTATCATCTTCCCATCCTTCTACTATTGGTTTAAACTTGTTTGTATAGGTTCCTTCCCCTTCTCCAATTCATGCTATAACCCAATCTCAAATAATCTCCCAGTAGGAGCCCATTCTTTTTTCTGTAACTAGTTCTCAGGCTTCTATTCATATTCAACCTGTATTTCCTTGAATGTTATCGTCCCCTCTTCATTATAAGTGGCTAATTGAAAGGATGAGGGCTAACTCTTTCCCAATTCCAACTCCACACACATTCAGGCATATACTACTGAGCTAGCTATTCTTCCAAGTCCCTCAGTATTCCAGTATTCCACCGGAATATTATGGAACTTAATCCAAACTAGAGATACTTTGACTTCTTCCTGCTCCCCTCCAGTCAAGCTCCATCTCCGTAAGAATAGGAGTTTTCCTTGGATATGCCAAAGCCCCTTCTCCAAAGCTGAGTTCATCCCATCCTCTGATTGGTGAAGGATGATGAATGTTAGGGTCCGTGTTTTGGTTTCGAGAGTTAGGGCTCTGAACAGAGGGCGATTGTGAAATGTTAGGTCTAAAGAAGAAACAGAAAGTTGACCTTTCTAAGATTTTGAAATCATTGCCAAATAAAAAGTACGTCGCCAAAGACTTACCATTTCATGACGTTTTATAAAATTTGTCGCTAAATGCAAGTCTTTGGTGGCGCTTTTTGAGATATTTTCGTTACCAAAGGGTAAGCCTTTGGCGACGACTTTAAAAATCGCCATCAAAAGCTTAAATAATAAAATAACTCTCTTATTTATAATTATGAATTCACTAACTTTAACTTAATTATTTTGTGATTGAACATCATATTGAGAAAATTCAAATTTAATATTATTGATAATGATTCTAAGTATAAAAATAAATTTAATTTATGAAACTATAAACTCAAAATTAATTAATATTACATAG
>JAOQMP010000209.1:41022865-41035426 GCA_027563575.1 Erythroxylum pedicellare
AAATTAATTAATATTACATAGATTTATACTTTTTATTTTTCTCTTTTAAATTATATGATTTGACAATTTTAAATGGTATCACAAAATTTTCAAATAATTTTAACATGAAGTTTGTAATAAATATTAATATATGGTAAGTAATATAATATAATGATATATAGTAAGTAATACAAGATTTTAATTAGAAGTTTAACAATTCTTACAGACAAAACAATAAATAATTTTATTTTGTATTTTTTTACTTAAATTTTAATTCTACCAATTTGTTTTTATATTTGATGTTGTATTGATTACAGGTTTAATCAACATGTTGATATAGAGTGAGGCCACATAACCATATGGGACTATACAAGGACTAATAAATGATATTTGATAATTGTTATTTTCATTCTCTGGTGGGGTTGTCTTATTAAAATATGGGGATCTTACAACACAGTGAAGCGAATTAACAGTATTTATTGAAACAACTCTTCTTTAAATGATTTCATCTTTTAAAGCCTTTTGAGCTAATGAGTAGCTTAGAGAAGCATAAAAAATTCAATATTATAATTGATATTTTTGTACATTAAATAAGTAAATCTTTTGGAACGTTGAAGTGGTAAATAATTAGTTAAGTCAGACAGATTACCAGTTCCTTGGACAGATCTAATTCTTTTGCACATTTTGGAATTCTACTTCGATCCACTTCAGTGAACTTTATTAGTGCCTGCCTCTCCAAATCTTTGGCACTCAAGTTCAACTGGTATTTTAAAAAATGACATGCTCTTGTGTCTTCGTGCCCGGTGGCACCGTAGTCAGGCATTACAATAAGGGGGAAATAAAACAATAAGAATGGAAAACCGAGTAATCTTGAATATTGATACTGTAGTCTCCGAGGGATTACAACCACAGAGCATGCAGCTCAAGAGGTACGTCACCAACCCAACTATAATGACCCCATGCTTGAGAGTTGAGACCCTGCACTCTCAACTGATCGTCTACACAAGCTACTCTTGACAAAAATTTAGCTTCAGGACATAACTACAATTTTTGGCCGCTTATTTGACCTCTTCTTTTCAACAACTTCCCTTGATTCATCTTTTCCAAATGTCAGCTGATTGCATTTTGTGGGAAAATGTGTTCCCTTATCATAGCCTCCATCACAAAGTTCATTATTATTGTCCTCATCATCGCTTTCATTATCAACAGCATCATTTGTGTCTTCTGAATCTGTTTCACTGCTGCTCGCAGGCCCAGTAATCACAAACTGATTGCCAGCAATAGCAGATTCGGCAGCCACCACAGCTTCAGGGGTGTGGAGATCTGCTACACCTAGCATCAAATCCTGCAAATAAGAAATATTAAAAATAAATTAACAAATCCCTTTTTAAGCCAATAGCCACACAAGAGAACAGGGATTCTCCTTTACCATTTCAATGACTTGAGCTTCATTTCCACTGAGTGCCTCAATATCATAGTCGTGAGAATTATCCTACATTTGAACAAGAAAACTAGCAGAAATTTGAAGAAAACTAGCAGAAATTTGAAGGAAACAAGTTATTGTTGACAGGAAGATGAATTGCAAGTAAAATGCAAACATACCTTAGCATCTTGCTGCAGCCGTTTATTAGGTTCAGCCATCACTCCAAGGAAATCTTTCACTTTCTCCAAAACTGTGACCAAGGTGAAGATATCAGAACCAAATTACAAGCAAGAGCAGAGCATAAGTCAGTAACTCAATAATATTACTGAAAGAAAAACACCGGAAGTGCCATAACACATTTTTCCTACAAACGGAACAACTCTTAGCACACAAGTTTTTTTTTTTCTAACAAACATCATTGAAACTTAGCCAACTATTATACAGGAAAAGTTATTTGTAATGCAGATTTGCCTGTCTGACAAAACTACGGTTGTTTGTGAACATGAAACAGTAAAAGCAGAAATAATTGAACTAAACCAACGAATATAGTTCCACTCTACACCAATGTTTCTCTCTTTCTTATAAACACCAAGTCACCAAAAGAGTTGTTGCTTTTCAACACAAGATGTGATTAGTTATGGAAAGGAACAAAAACGTAACTAAAGAAACACGAAGTTACAAATACAAAACGTAATGAACTTCAAAAACACGATCGTGCCGTAAGTAACATAATTTAAGCAATTTGCAACCTTCCATCTCTAAAATAAATTAGAATTCTGTGTTTAAGCAATTGCAAAATTGATTGCTCAAAACCAAATTTAAATTTGACTCGTTCCAACAATTATATTCAACAAAACGCTTCCCCTCCAAATAGAATTATTATTAAAAACCTCAACTTTCAAAATTGCCATCAATCAAAACTTGAGCAAACAAAGTAAAGAGTCTGTGAATCAGATTAACCAAAATCCTTAAACGAACCACCTTGACTTTGGGGAACTGAACTGGTGATGGGCTTTCCAGCTGATGGGTGTATCTTGGTTTGACACTGCAAGTCTTTGTTCCATAAAAGAAGCGCAGTCTCTACACATACATATTAACAGACCAAAAAGAAAATTAAGGAATAAACTCCAGGCGCATAAGCAAAAAGAAAAACAAGAATCGCCTCCCGACAGATGAGTTGGTAGTGGAAAGCTTGTTCTCCAAGTGCAAAAGTTCTTTGCTTGAATGCTCCATCTCTCAGCACTCTTGGTTAGTCGAAGCAAAGAGAGACGGCGAAGTGCGGACGACATAAAACGGAAGTGAGTTTACAAAGGAACGGATTAAGCGAAGTCGTTTCACTCTTAAGGTATGAGATATTAACTTGGCATTTCCCTAGTGCAAAATGGACCCATATTTCAATTCATACCACTAAAACATACGCCTTTTCAATAAGTGTGGTTAATAAAATTAAAAACAAATAATATAATATTTAAGCTTTCTAATATCAATAGTTTTCACAGTTCTAGTACTAAAAAAGAACACACAAATAAATAATCATTAAGTGAATGAACTTAATAATGACAACCAAATTGAAAAATTACAAATAGAGATTAAATCATATCCTCCTTTGGGTCAATACTTAGGGAGAGAACACTCTGTTGGAAGGTTGTTATTGAATCTCTGGTTATCTTGGCAATAGTTATAAATCATATGGTGTAGCCTAACCCACTTGTACCACCTTCTTTGCGTAGATGTTAGGGTACTATATTGATCCTTGTTCCACCAATTTGTGGGAGTATCTGCCCTGCAAAATCTTGGATTTCCATTCCAGACACAAGCATCAATTATGTAATCCTTGAAGGAAGCTACGAAAGGGCCTTTTGACCAATTAATTTTATCTTTCCCGCCACGTGTCGCCCAGCTGTCGCCATTCCATAGACTGATTTTGATTCCCATTGGCTGCCACCTAGGATATGCCACCCCTTTGTCTGCGTGATTTTTGTATACTCTAATAGGAATCCAGTCCACCATGAAACTGTAAAAGAAGCAAATTATATTAAAAATTCCAGCTTCCTTTTGGGGTTCGAAAAAGATCAATTCTTTGATTTCCTATGTCTTACACAATTTGGTGAAGGTTCCATAAGACGGAATAATTATGGAAGTCTCTTGTTGGATCAAACCACAGATAGATTCTCTCTTCACGGTTGTCAATCCCGTCTGCGTAGACATTTGTTTGTAGGATATAAGGCTGGCCACTCACATTGCCAAGGAATTCCAAATCTATCTCATCACGCTTAGGCTGATCCGAAGATAACTGCATCATCTCCAGAGCATTATAATCATCAATATGAACAAGAAACAAGAAACAAGAAATTCTCATTAACTGTCTCATTTTCACTCACATAGAATGCCAGAACTGTGCCCGCAGAATGACCTGGTACTAGCTTTATTTTCATGTCAATCCGACCAAACAGGAACATCTGGTTTGACGCAAACGCAGATCCTGCGAAAGAAGCTCTATGAGACCAAATTTTAGCTTACAATGTATGTTGATATCATAAACTTCGTGTCCTACCCGATTCTTGGTCGAGGGTCAAGCTTCGTGTCTTGCCATCAGTAGAAGTGTTCACATGGCTAGGACCCCATGTCACAAAGAAGTCCTTGTTGAAATCACCGCTAGAAACAACAGCAGATAAAGACACTTGTAACAAGTTCGCTACAAATATCACGACAAATATCACTAGTCTGACATTAATCTGGGACATGGTTCTGGATGGATAGGATAGTTCTAAAGGTTGTTAGGAAAATGGTTGCTGATACACTATATATACCTATATGTTATATCATGCAAGTATTGCATGGGAAGGTTAGTCAAGAAAATGTTCGACGAAGCAAGGTTTTCGGTTACGTAAGAATAGCTTTAGAAGGAAGCAAAGGAACATATTTATATCAGGCTGTCATAGCATCTTATAGAATGAGCAAAGTTTCCTTACAAATATTTCCTAACATAAATTCTTGATATTATATCATCATTCTGCAACAGTCTGTAGGTCTGTCTGTGAATACCAATTCAAAATTCAAAAATCGGCTTGATGTCCCAGTTCATTTTATGGGTATCATATGCCAAAGCCAGCATTAGGCTGTTCCTTCACATTTGACACTACTAAGTATTAATGACTCGTGACTAGTATATGACAAGTTTGGCTCCAGATATTATTCTTCATGGTGACTACCGAACCCATTCTGATGCATTTCATAATTCTTACGTAAGTGGGTGTGACCTTTTTAATGATATCAAGCTTTTAACATACCCCAAGCTCTCTTTATTTAAGGATCAGATTCTTCGAATTCTATTTTATAAAAATCTATCCATTTAATGAATGAAGCCTAAAAAAATTAGACATTGAACAGAATTCACGCCAAATTTAAGAAGATGATCTTACGTACTACTGACACTTACGAGACTTTCAGCTACCGTTTTGGGATTTCGCATAGCAGAAACTTGAGAAAAGAAAGGAACGGACAGGAGATCAGGTGCTTTTGCCTTGTGCTTTCTTTTGCAGAATAACTTGGCCTTTCAGTCTTCCCCTATTAAGGCGTACAGATATAAAATACTAGATTAATAAGGGAGCAGAAAATTAATTCAGATATTATCTATTATTTATCAAAATTTTCTTTTTTGTCAAAAATTGTATAATAACTATAAACTTAAAAACTTGAGAATGTCGGTTTTAAGATCAATTTTAAAAAAGAGTTAATCACTTAATTGAACCCATTTTTGATCTCGAAATGCATACGATACAATTCATTTATATGCATTTCTTGATATGTGAAGAGTGATCTAATTAACGAAGGGGTTCAAACCTTTTACTTTTTATATGAACATCACTTTTGTCTCAAACTTTTAATAAAAATATAAACAATTTTCTCACGAATTCAAAATTAATACAAGTCTCATCAAAACCTTAAAAAATATTATTGATATAAATAAAATGAGCATACACATTCAAGATAGAATCATTTTTCTCCTAATAAAATAGCTCATATTGATGTACTAATAAACTTACTTCATGCTCTTTTTATTTTAAGTTCCTCATGTGTGATTTGATTATAGGCGGTGTCATTGGACATGACAATGTGCCCAATCAGATTTCAAGAGGCGATATTCATCACTAGAACTTAAAGAAGAAAAAGAAGAGATATATTGTCAAATACACCAAAATCTATAAATTAATTGTTTACTTCACTAAAATTCAAGCAATTTTTGCAGCTGGGTATGTATTTCTATATTTGTTAATTTTGAGATATTGAAACTACAGATATAAAAAGGAAAGAAGCATATGGGTCATGGGCTTATGTAGATATAATCAGGTTTTGAGTCAAGTCAGATCATAAAGCATCAGTCCAGCACGTAGTCTGAATCTTAAAAATTAAAAAAGAAAAACTAAATATTTGCTCAAAAGTTGAGTTATTTTTCTTAATCAGTCAATTTGAATCAATCCCGCGAGGTTGGGTTAGGCTGGATCTGACCCATACTTAATTGTCAAGCTGAGGTTTCACACATAAACAATATATTGAATTTATTTCTACTAAGAGGACAAAATAAAATATGCAATACTTTGTAATTTAATACAAAAAAGTATCTTATCATTATCACTTCACTCGTAACTTTTAATTCCTTAGTCTTTACTTTATCTAACTATTGTTTTAATTAGGACATAAGGACTATTCTCTACAACTTTTCAAATATTAAGCCTTTTGATTAAAAGAAAGTTTTTCATCCTTATTTTCTAATATATGCAATTGCTAATTTAAAGAAATTGGATCTACCTGTACATTTACCAACTTGATTAAAAAGAGAATCAAACTGTGCCAAAATGATTTTTTGAATCAAATTGTATCAAAATGATTTTACCTAAATTTTGGAAGAAAATTATATCTATAAATGAGACTAGCTATAGTATCGATTGTTAGCCCCAAATTGCACACAAGAGAGAAGGTAAATTATATATGTTCTCTTTTTGACCAATTTAAAGTTTAATAAATGAATTACCTACCAAAATGAATGATTATAGAAAATTCATATAATAATTACATAAATAACTAAAAAGAGTGAGAAAAAGAAACAAATCCAATTTATAATGGTTCTTCCAAATAATACTTAGTTTATATTCACTCTCTAAGATCAACTTGGAAAAGTGTCTCTCATACTTGCTTCTTGTTTTGAGTGAAGAGGAGCTCTTTCACAATCTTCTTTGTCGTGAGTGAAAATAAACCCTTTTACGATCCTTTTAGTAATGGGCAGAGTTTGAAATTTCATACTGTACTGACTGGTACGTACCGACTGGAAGGTATCATATAGGCTAAAAAATGGTACGAAATCTCCTACTTTGATACTAGCCTTGGGTACTAATCAATACTAGAAGTTTTGCCTAATACCGACTGATACTAACTGTTATTTGAAATATTAACTAAATATTAGTTAGTATCGTGAAAATTGACGAAATTGCAAAAAAAAAAACAAAACAAAACAATACTACCCCTTGCATGTCTCACTCTCACTCTCACTGTCGGACCTTATAAAAATTTTTTCCCTCTCACTCTCACTATCGTTGTCATCCTTCGGCCACCACCCCTCTCCACTGCACCTCCTTGCTTGCTAGCCTGCCTCCCTCTCCATTGCGTCTCCCCTCCTGCTAGTATGCCTCTCCATTTGTCCACCGAGCCTCCTACGTCTGCTGCTTAGCTGCCCTCCTCCACCAGTCCACCATCGTTCCCGCTGAAAGTGAAACCAGATTTTTCAGATCTGGTTTTTGACTCGACCCGACCTATTGAACCAAGTTACAATTGTGATCTTTTTAGGTGTATTTTCAATTGCTTTTTTATGCTCTCGAATTGCATTTAAATGATGTCTTGGTTGTGTTGTGTAATATTAAATTTGTGAATGGTTTAAAAGTTGGAAATTGTTGGAATTGTGAATGGTTATATTAAAATTATTGGAACTGTTGGAGTTGAGATTTGAGAAATTTAAGTTTGAATTTTGAAATTTATAAATATTTGATGATGGTTAAATCTAACCATAATGTAAGTAATTTCTTTATCTAATAAAATAAATTGCAAAACTTTCTTCATATGATGATGTTAATCAATTAATGTGATTAAACTAGTATAGAACAAGGAAACATAATTAATCATATTAGTTCTTGGATCTGCAATTAGAGATGAAAAACAATTTTTTTCTTGTAAATATTATATTGATGCACTTTCACTAAAAGAAGTCACTCAATGTCCTAATGTAATATATTTAGATTGTATTGTACAAACTTCATTCAATTTATATTGCTACAATTGAATCAAACTAAAAGGTGAATCTTTCTTATATCAATATACATCAAAATCACACCTTACGGTCAATGTCCTAATGTTTCCTTTGATTTGTTTAACTATTTTGGCCTATTTTTATGTTCAATGAACAAGTTTATTTTTAACATATCATATAATAGTTTACAAATCATTTTATGTCTATAAATTGAATAAGAAATTTACTCTTTAATTTGAAAGTTCTTTTCATAATTGTTAATATAACTTATTCAATATAGTGTCCTAAAAATCTAATTTTTTTATGGAAAAAGGTTAAATTTTGGTTTTTGATACTATTAGACCATTGTTTTTGATAATGAAAATGAATGCCTTAAATATGTTGTTTCATCGAAGATAAAAATATCAAAATATCATCTATATAAACTAATGTCATATTTAAGTCATACACAATGAAGCAATAATTTCTTTATTTATTAAGTTCAATTCGCTTCATGCATGTAATTTTTTATATTTGTCTTCAAACATATTCAATTTGATGACTATTAAGTGTATTGTGTTATTATGTATGTTAAATATTTAAATTGTTAGTTTTTAATTTACGGTGAATTGTGTTGGATGAAATTGAATTGTGTATGATGTACTCATACAAAATAAGTTCTATTATATAGGATGGACATGCATATTATATAATTGTGTATGTTAAATACTTGAATTGTTAGTTTTTGGCTTATTAGTTAATTGTGTTGGATGAAATTGAATTACGTATGATGTAATAATATAAAATGAGTTATATTTATATTATATAAGATAGATATGCGTATTGTGTAATTGTGTGTGTTGAATACTTGAATTATTAATTTTTGACTTATTGGTGAATTATGCTGGATAAAATTGAATTATGTATGATGTAATCATCCATGATGAGTTATATTATATAAGATGGACATGAGTATTGTGTAATTATGTTAGTTTAGACTTTTGAGTTAAACAATACATATTTTTTGCCAGTAGTTGATAATGAAATTATGTGTTCTTTATTTTGATATATTTCTTCATTTATTTTTACTGATAAATGGAAGGAAGTTCAAGTACTCCTGATCATTTAACCACTTCAGGAAGATACAATGTTCTAGCTTGGGCCTATGATGCATTAGTTCCTGGTATGAAGAATTATACTATTTACTTGTTTTGTAACAAGAATTTGAAAGGTGGAGGAATCACCCGATTAAAGAAGCATTTAACTAACGTTAAAGGAGATGTGGAACCCTATAAAAAATTAAGTCATAATGTAAATTAACGAATGAAAACTTTGTTTGAAGAACATCAACATGAGAAAGATTGAATTATGAAATTAGTAGTGGAAGTTCGTTTGTTTGTATTCATGATGACAGTGGAAATGTTGAAGGTAGTAGTGGTAGTGGTAGTGTTCCTTCCCAGCAAGAAATGAATGTTACATCTAAACCTGATGTTAGAAAAAGAAGAAGGTAGATGTCAAAGTTATAGCCTCTTATAGTCTAGGATACAAAGCTCCTTCTATTGATGACTACAAAGGTAAACTTTTGAGTTACTTAGTTTATGAATTAAAAGTTATTTGGAAGAAAGAAGAATATATTAGGCTACTTATGGGTGTTCAATTATGTGTGATAGTTGAACAAATAGGAGACATGAGCCTATTATTAATTTTTTGGTTTATTCTGCAATCGGCTTAATGTTTTGAAGTTTATTGATGCCTTTTTAGAAATACTGATACTTTATTTGAAATATTCGATGAAGTTGTAAATAAAATAGGGTCATAAAATACTATTCAGTTTATTACTAACAGTGACTCTATTTATAAAGTGGTGGGAAGAAGGTTATAAAATAAGTATAATTCTTTTTTTGGACTCTTTGTGCCGCACATTACATTGATTTAATGCTAAAAAATATAAAGGATGCTAGGTATTTTCCTATTATTAATGAGATTGTGCAAAAAGCCAAAAAGGTGACCAAGTTCATCTATAATCATGCATGAGTCTTGAATTTAATGAGAAAGGATTTTACCAATGGTAGGAATTTGTGTCATCATACTGTTACAAGATTGGCAATGATTTTTTTATCACTTTAGTATTTTGTTATGATGAATAAAAAGTTGAAATAGATGTTTTTAAATGATAAGTAGGTTACATCTCAGCATGCTAGGTCTAATGCTAGATTGGAGGTTTCTAGAATTATACATGAAGATATTGAATTTTGGTTCCAATGTCAATTTATCATCCGAGTTGTAAGTCTTTGGTGAGAGTACTTTGTTTGGCTGATAATGATGAAAATGCAACAATGGGTTGTTTTTTTAATGTCATGGAGAGAGTAAAGGAAGTAATCAAGGTTAATCTGAAAATAGATATTCTTTGTACATACATTATCTTGTAGACATCAATAATAGATGGGAAAGCAACTTTACTCTTTATTATTTGCTGTTGAGGCATTTTTTAATCCTATTATCTATTTTAGATGAAGTTTTACAAAGAAAGTTGAAGTTAATAGGGAAATGCTATTAACTATTACAACAGTTGTTGCCCATGAGATGATGCAAAATCTCCTGAGCTCACAAATGGAGCTTTATATGTAGTCTTTTGAGGATTTTCAGATGTCAACTGTTATTAGACAAAGAGCTAATCTTGGTATATATTTTTTCACTTTTATTACTTGTTAAAAATTATTTATCACTTTATTTTATTTATAACGCTACTTTTATCGTCTTACAACTTACAGATTCTTTGTAAGATCAATTCGGAACTGGTATTTTAGAATTGCAAAAGTTTTCAATTCAAATTCTAAGTCAATGTGTGAGTGCAACAAGTTGTGAAAGTAATTAAAACACATTTGAATTCATCCATTCTAAGAAAAGGAATAAATTGGAGTATAAGAGATTGAATGACTTGGTCTTCCTTCGTTACAATTTAAAGCTTTGAGAAAGATATGTTATTATCATTATTAATTTAGATATAGTTTTTTAATAATTAAATTTTATTGTTTACTAGGACTCTTGATATAATAAGTAATTCAGTAAATCCAATTTGCATTGATAATATCTATCTTTTGGTAGACTGAGTCTTTAAAGAATCAAGTTTGGTAGATTTGAGTGACTTGGAAGATAATCTTGAATGACAAAGCATTGACATGTCAGTTTATGCAATGAATTTGAATGATAATGATGATAAGCTCCTTTTAATGATGAGAATTTTGTACCAAATGATAATTGACACAAGTATAGTTATAGCATATACCCCTCCGTAAACGATTAAATGAAGTTTTAGGTTTTTGTTTCTCTTCTTCTTTTAATTTTACTTATATTTGATATATATATTAAATTCTCCATATGCAATGTAATTGTAAATATTTTTGTTTCAGGTTTCACTTTTACTTGGTTCTTTCCTCGTCACGAACTCTTGTCGTAAATTATAATAGTTGGAGATTTAAGGATATTTATTGTTCTTTTTATTTGATATTTTGATGTACTCATTATTTATTATATGATAAAATGGTAACATTTTAAATGCTTTGTATTGTTTTTAATTTTATATGTATGACGATTATCTTTTTTCATATTAAATTTGATTATTATTTATATGTCAAATATCTGAAAATTAATGTTAATAAAAATAAATAAATCGTTGTTATTGATTTTTGGAGACATGGTTGATGTAAAGTTATAAAATATAAAGTACAAAATACTAATAGACTATTTTGCAATTTTGAAAAGATTTAAAGACTACTTCATAAATTTAAAACATTGCCTAAAATGGTATCTAATATTAACGGGTACTGGTACAGTATCATATTAGGACCAATCCATACTAGGGTTGGAACAATATTCATAACATTGATCACGGGTAAAGAAGAACCCTAAAATATTTAATTGCACTCTCAATTAATATCTTAATCACTCAAGTATGGCTCAATAACTCCTTTCTTGATCACACGATTGAATAAAGGTTTTATATCATGCCCACATATACATGAATATAATGAAAATCCCTCAACACCTTCCCAACATTCCCTTTTATTACCAAAGATCCTTCATATAACTCATATTTATACTCAAAATAATTTAAAATGATACTTAGAAACAAAAACTGGCCATAATAAGAACTAGTTCTAATGGCATTAATCAATCAAGTTATGAGATTGGTCATTAGTGTATAAACTATTGTTCCTTAAGCAAACTCTTGCATACATGCTCAATTTTGTTAATTTTCTCCTTCTTTTGATAGCTCTATTTATTCAACTAACTCTTTTATTCACTTCGTCATTTTATTAAATTTGATTTTCCACATATTATCAAAAATAAATTTATTAATAATAATATTTTTACTATTAAATCAATAAGTTAAGGCCTCTCTTGATTCATTACATATAGTTAAATAACTAAATATATATATTTTATCAATAGAATATATGTCCAAATATTCATTATATTTATTGTAATTCAAGAGTTTAATCTTAGAATTTTTAGAAATAAAGATGGTATCCTACTAGATTTAAATTTCATAAAAGATCATATTACATTAGTGTCAACTGTTAATAAAACATCATAATTAGTTACACATATTCATAACTTTAACAAATTATCAATATAAGACATGAATAAGACTATATAATTATATATAGATTTTTAGAAATATATTATATTATTAATTTATCAAATATAAATGTAAGTTGATTAATTTATACAGTGCTTGTTCTTTTTTTTTTATATATAAGAGAGAATAAGAAACCAATTACAGGACGTATCTCGGGAAACACACTCCCGACATATCTTCTAAGAGAAGTACATGACACCCAATGGGTGGAAGATCAAAATAAGTAGTGCCGATCGCAAA
>JAOQMP010000209.1:41084485-41097878 GCA_027563575.1 Erythroxylum pedicellare
TTTATAATTTTTAAATATATGTGAAATTTTCAAAAGTAGTATATTGTAAACTTAAAAATTTTACTTTCTCCAATATTCTTATCATAATGCATGAAAATATAGAATAATTATAACAACTTTTAAATCAAAATTCCCAAAGTGAAATAGGCAGTATTAAGTCATCTTAAGAAATTTGGAAGCCTAGGTGTCACATTTATACGTACAATGAGTAAAGCAATGCTCATAAAGAGACTTTGGATCCTATGCTTTAAAAATGAAAGTCTACAGGTGAAATAGACTCACACACAAATATTAATGGAGAAATCTATATGGAACTACAAAGTTAACCCAAGGATCACTTAGACCTTAATCAAATTTTGGAAATGAGGGAGTTAACTCGTCCTCACATTAAGGACAAAATTGTTGATGGAGGTAGGACTTTCTTCTGACTTGACTCATGGAATAACAATGGACCTCTTCACAGAAGGCCTAACTTTCAATTACTCAGAAATTCTATACCTCCCAACACTAAAGTCCACACACTCTTCAGAAACAACTCTTAGTTCTGGTCTTCTCAATCTACTAGAGGAAGACAAGAGTTTTATAGATTAATAGAAGGAGTTACTCCTAACTCAAATACACAAGATATAATCATCTAGTCCCTAAAAACATCCTCAAGATTCACAATACAATTTTAAAAAAAAACTCCTACAAGAGTCACCTCCTATATTGTCAGCATATAAACTAAAATGAGATTTTGCAATAACCCCCTCCCACTCATATATCCTATGGCTAGGGGCACATAACAGACTGGGTATTAGAGATATCCTAAAATTTCCAATATCAATTATGAACTACCTATTGTGCAATATGAAACCTGAAAGTGTGAATCATCAATTTTTTGACTACAATTACTCAAGCCAGATTTGGAGGCCTATCCTAAACAAATTTAGCACCTCCTACCCTAACCTTAACATATCATATATCCTAGATTGGGAATCTACTCAGCACTTTAGAATAAAAGGGGACTATAAATTATTCAAAATTTGTTTAGGAGCCTCCACTTACTACATCTAGGGTTAAAGGAATAAAAGGCTCTTTGGATCAACTTCTACAAAGGTGAATTTGTGCCTAGGATAGCTCAACACCTTCATAAGATCAAAGGTAATTGCCCGTCAATTAAAAGCAAAACTTGACCTTATTACCTCTGGCAACTGGAGGCTAGGATTATAAGATACTATCATGTAAAATTTCAAAAAATAAATTGGTAGGTACATGCAACACAAACACCACAACATGCCTTCTAGGAAAGGCACAATAAAGAGAGATAGAAGGAATACAGGGGAAATTGAAAGACTAACCTAGTTCTAAATCCTACCAGTAGCCATTAGAATAGCAGCACAATTTTGAACCTTGTAAATCCTTAATAGAGAAGCAAGAAAACGGAAGGGAGTGAACTTGGAGCACAAAGTAGAAATGAATATGTTTAGTTTGAAACTAAAATATGCTTTTGGACTACACAAATGTCCCGAAGCAGATTGTCTTTATTTGTCAATAAGCTTATCTTTAGCTTTCTTGAAATTACGATTTTGTCCTACTAAATGTATTAATGTTGTTTTAGCAATGAAATATTTACCTTTGCAAAAAACTTTTAAAATACGTGGATATGGTCTCAAATTAACGCACCAGGAATGGAAGCTTTCTTTCTAAAAAGCTAGTCTTACCATTGTTAGTATCCTTTTTAGCTGTGGATTCTATAAGCTTATACTACATTTGAAACACATCCTTCATTCACAAACAAGCCTTCCTTTTATAGCCTCTAACTGATGCTTTGCTCCATCATTCTCATTTCCTAATTAGCTTTAGTATCCTTCTTCTCTTCCTCTCTCTCTCTCTTCCTCACTTTACTCCTCCTCATCAACAAACTAATATACCAATTAGGGCACTTTTTATCCTTGCAACATTCTTGCCTTCAATCTCTCCAAGTTGTTACAAAGAAGAATTTGGATTTTGAGAAAATAGTATAAAGGAGAGAAAAGTATCTACCTCCTCTAATCCCTCCAATCCTAAGCTAAAAAGCCTTGCAAAAGAACTATACACTTATGGTTAGAGAAGCTCTTGGTTCCACCCTACAATACACCTCAATTACCCTTTTAGATGGACAAAGTATAGTGGGTCCAAACATTGAGATTTTAAGAGAAGGCACCTAGGTTTGGAATTATACAGTTATAGGATTTTTCTTGGAACACAAGCCTATATTTCACACAATTCAAAATTGGGTAGTTAGAGCTTCAAAAGGAAAGGGAATGCAAGAGATTCTAATCTCAAAAGATAATCATGTTCTATTTAAGTTTCAGAGTGAGAATGAAGCCAAGAAAATAGTGGAAGAAAGACCTTGTCATAGCTACAACATTCCACTATTTCTTCAAGTATAGAGACTTTGACTAAGAATGGACAAAATTAAACATGAAAATATGTCATTGTGGGTAAATTTTCATAGCATACTGCTTGAATATTGGTCCATCAAGGCATTAAGCTCCTTGGCGAACTTTATTAGTAAACCCTTTTGTATGGATGAGACAACAACTATGAGGAAAAGAATATGATTTATCATAATATACCTAAGTGTTGAGATCAATAAATAACACATAGAAAATTGTTCTTATATTAAAGCTGGGAGGAGGAGAGTTAGTTGAAGACATAGTCTATGTAACCTACACATAAAAACCTACTCTAAAATAAACAAAGAAAAATGTAGGTACTAACAAGTAAAAGGTTTGAAAGAGGAGACAATGATAAATTGATGAGTATAAAGTGCAGAAGCTAAGAAGAAAGTTGAATATGGAGGTAAACAAGTCAAGGGATAAAGGGAAAGAGATACTAGAACCAAAAGCCGCCAATATTATGATCATTTAGAAGAATAGCAACCAAGAGATAGACTTGTGGAAGCCAAGCCATAAAGGATAATCTTAATATAATGAAGAAGCAGGTGATCAGGTAAGCACAAATGAGATAGGAGAGTCAGGAGTCCCAATTAGTAAAGAAACAAGTCTTGATTTCGAAGAGGTTCAAAGTAGCAGAAAAAGGAAATCAAGTAGGAAAACTAAACCAAAATGTCCTAAGCCTTTAAATTCTAAACTATGTCTGTAATAGTTTAGAATCTAAGTGGTATGAATAGCCCTAATAAGCTATAGGCTATTTATGATTTTGTCTAGGAAACAAAGCCCTTCTTGCTAGGTTTGCTTGAAACTAAAATAAAAAGAAGAATATTAAGAAGCTCTGTATATTAGGTTGTCACTTATCATTCATATCAAACCATAACCATCATCATTATGGATAGATTATTGCAACTTACGACAAATGGAGAGTAAAAGTTAAAATGGAAGAATTAAGTAATCAAGCGCTACACCTAGCTATCGATGTCTTCCAAGGTAAAAATACCTATTCGCTAACTTTGGTGTATGGTGTAAGCCTAAACTTCTGAAGGAAATCTCTATGGTCAAGGATAAAATCTATCAACATAACAATACAGGGACCTTGGATCATTTTAAAGGACTTCAACAATATATTACATAAGAATGAGGTAGATAGAAATATTAGACTACACTTTTACATAAGTGACCTGAAAGAGTATATCTAAAATATAGATGTTACAGATATAAAGATTAAAGGCAAGTTCTTTATATGGTGCAATAAACAAAATTCCAACTTTATGTTGAGGAAGATGCTTGATTGAACCTTGATCAATAAACAATGGATTGACAGGTTCCTAGGAAGCAAAACATGTTTTGATGCCCCAAGTATACCTAACCATACACCAATAATAATATAGGACATAAAGACTAAGTTGAGAAGGAAATGTCCTTTCTGATTCAATAATTTTCATATCAATGATAAGGGTTCCTAGATGTGATGAGCAATTGTCTTTAGATGGATCTTGAAGGAAGTGAACAATTTCAATATGATAGGAAAGTAGAATTTATCAAAATGGAAATAAAGAAGTTTAATGAGAAGAGTTAATGCACACTAAAGAAATGATCAAATTAAAGTTGATACAGATTCACAACTCCCTTTATCATCATCTAAATGAGCCTCATAAAAAAGAGGATGAAAGGAAAGCATTACTAGAATACACAAGGGTTATATATATTCATCAATCCTTACTAAAGGAAAGGTTAAAATGGAGTCAAGATGGAGACTAAAATACTAAATTCTTTCATAATATAATCAAATCTAGAAGCATTATAAATAGAACAACATCCTTAAGGAAACCAAATTTGGACTATATCTTCACTCAAGAAGATCTTAAGGAAGAAGCATTCATATACGATAATGAATTTGTTGAAACCCAAGCTCTTACTAGTTCATCACTCACTACTCTTAGCACATTCATTAAAATTGATCCACCTAATAAGCTTATTAAAATTGATCCACCTAATAAGCTTACGGAAGCAATATGCAGACCAATATCTTCACAAGAGATTAAATAAATGATATTTGAGTTAAACCCTATGAAGGCACCAAGGCCTGATGGAATCAATGGTTACTTCTTTCATAAGATATTGAGATTAACTAGGTACCTAATAATAGAAGTTGTCTAGGAATTCTTTAAGAATGGCTAGTTGTTAAGGTAGTTAAACAAAAGCCACGTCTATTTAATTCCTAAAACTCATAACCTTAGATCTATGAAAAACTATAGGCCTATTTCTTACTGTAGCTTTGTTTATAAAGTCATATTTAAAGTTCTTACAGGTATATTGAAATAACAACTGCCAACAATAATTGTAGATACTTAAAGAGCATTCATAGAAGGGTGAAATATTAGTGATAACATCTTATTGGCTTAAGAACTATGTAAGAAAGAACATTCCAAAAAATTGTGCTTTAAAGATGGATTTCAACAAAGATTTTAAGAGTGTGAGCTGGAGATTCATTAGAAAACTATTCTAGGCTTATGGTTTTCCTGATAAGCTCATTAACGAGGTGACATAATGCATTACGTCAACCTCTTTTAGCATACTGATTAATGGAGAGCCAGAAAAGCTCCTCAAAGGAGGAAAAGGATTAAGACAAGGGATCCCCTATCCCCTATCCCCTATCCCCTTCTGTATCCATTATATGCATGGAAGCATTATTCATTCTAGTTAAGCACAACATTTCTCTAAATCCAAAATTTGGATCCCTTGTACTCCTTTGATTGAAAAGATCCAAATGAGACTTAATCGCTAGTGTAACAAGGAGCTATTGTATGGGGGCTAGATTAGAGTTAAAATCAGTGCTTAGTTCACCCTATAGATACTAGGTTTTGCAAATGCTATTATCCAAAAAAGTAATCAAATCTCTAGAGCAAATTATGAGAACATTCTTATGGGGAGGAAGAGGAGAAAAAAACTTATTGGCAAAGGTCAAATGGCAAGATATTTGCATACCATATAAGGAGGGAGGACTGGGGATAAGGATTATTAAGTTGAGTAATCAAACCCTGATAGCCAAATGAGTATGGGAATTAATCATAAAGAAAAAGTCACTGTGATCCAGATGGATGCACAACTACATATTAAGAGGAAGAACTTACGGGAAATAAAAAAGGGTACAAACTACTCAAATTTCGTGTTGTAACTAATCAAAGCAAAAGACACCATTGCATAATTCATTGAATGCATGATAGGGGATGGGAAGAAAGCTTCATTATATTATGATAACTAGTTAAAAGAAGACCCTTTATACCTCTCTAACCTTAGATAAAACTGCCAAGATAGATTTCAGCTTGATGTTAAGGTTCAATTTTGGATAACAAGGAACCGATGGTCAAATTGCTCGTACAAAATAACCAGAACCCTTCCATATTACAATCGAAGAGAATGAAGAGTATATATATATATATATATATATATGTGGAAGGCTCATCCATCAGGAATTTTCACCACTAGCTCATGCTGAGAGCTATTGAAGAGAGAGGGTAAAAAAGTTAGGTGGCATAAGCTTGTTAGGAACACGCATCTGGCACTACCTTCCTCCTATGGCTCACTGTCAAGAACAGTTTAGCAACAAAAAATAGGCTTAAGTTTCTTAATATTCAAGATACATGTGCTCTATGTAAATCTGCAATCGAAACATCAAGCCACCTCTTCTTCAAATATGAGTACACAAAATAGATTTGGAGAAAGGTTCAAGATGCAATGTTAATCAGTAATAAATTCTTTGACTATAAGTCGGTGCTTTGTTGGATCCAGAAGGACAGTAGAACCAGTAATAGAATAAAAACCAGAGTTATCAATTTCATGGGCATTAGCATGTATATGATTTGGTAAGAAAGCAATTGCAGGTGCTTTAGGGGAAACTTATAAGAAAGCAATATTGTGTGGATATAAAACATAAAATGAGAATGTTAAAATGCATCGGGATCAATTACGATAGTGATTCCATATTTATATTTCTTTGTGCATATAGTAATACAATTAATGATAACATTAAAAATTGTGAAGTTGCATTTACATAACTTTAAATAATATAAATTAAATATCTGATATATTTGAAGTCAATTTCCCTTTTTAGAATGGATATTAGATTTAAAATTTTTATATTATATGTTAATGTTTACATTAAAGTTTAAAGTTTGATCACTTTCAATATGTGAAATAGTTATAATAAATTTTTAAATAAGTATAAATATACATTGTACATGTACTAAACATTAAAAAAATAAATTGAGAATAATTGTTAAATATTATATTATTGAGATAAATATAAAAATTTAAATTGTGTTCATCAAATATAAATATTTAATAATGAATAAATTCTGAATTAAAAAATTAAACAAAAATCATGCCACTAAATGCAATATTGAAAAAGGTAATGCAACTATTAGTTATATATCATCATTAAAATTAAATAAATTGTTTAATTAAGTTTTTAGCTTATTAATTAAAATTAAAACTACTTTTAAAAATTTTGACTTGTCAAACTAAAAGAAGTAATTCTTCTTCGTATATAGCTAGATTACAACAAATTATCTTAGGCTATATTTGATTGGACGTAAAAATTTTAATTTAATAAAATTGATGTAATCTTAAAAAATTGTTATTTGAGAGGGATGAAAGGATTCATAATGTAATATAATGAAATATTATTTGGAAGGAATAAAAAGATTCATAATGTAATATAATAAAATATTATTTATTATTTTACATTCCATCCAAAACCTTCTAAATAAGATTTTTTATTTTTACTGTTTAGGATATAATGAGATGTAATATAAAATCCTCCTCTTCCATCTCATTTCATTTCATTTCATTATAAACCTTTATCGCAAACAATAGACTAATATTTCATTCCATTAAGAATGACAGAAACATAAATAATTTAGAGTACTATTGGGTCTGAAAAGATAGCTCTTTAAGCTGTTGAGGATCCACTTCGGATGGCGCCCGAGTAAGGGCACATTGAGCGGTTGTTGTCTTTGGAAAAGCTATTACATCTCTTATAGAATTAGCTCCACTCAACAACATAACCAATCTATCCAACCCATAAGCTATCCCACCTGTTGCAACCAAAGGTTAAACCAAGACAAATGATTTGCATTTTAAAAAACTCAACACAGAAAAGGCAGGGTAAAGAGTTCATACCGTGCGGAGGAGCACCCATGTCAAAAGCCTCCAGAAGATAGCCAAACTTTGCTTCTGCCTGCAGACAACATAGAATGTGTTCCTCTTTACGACTATGCTGGATGGTCAATCGTACGATAACCAATTACTAGGATTCTCATATCGAATTTTGAGTAGTTAAATCTAAGAGCCTAATTATAAGAAGAATCTGCATGTGTTGAGTTCAAAATGAATTATTCCACAAGAAATTTGCATATACTTGCATCAGTGAAATTGATCCCAATTTGAGTTGGGCTGTAAGTGTTGGGGAAACCAATTCCAAATTCTCGTTACCATGTTCTCTCAAGTACTTAAAAAGATACAACGGCCACCTGTCTTTTCATCTTGGCAGTCACACAATATGGATCACAAGCAACATCTTGGCATTTTGCAAAATATAGGATGCATGCAATACATGAAAGTAACTTGAGTCCTTTACTCACCTGCTCGGGTGAAATGCCAACAATTTCCAAAACCTTCTGTTGGACCTCACGCTTATAAATTCTCAAGCTTCCTCCGCCAATCTGTTAGCAAAAGTATAAACGTAAAAGGTACCCACTCTTATATATTTTAACAGAAGTTCCAGTAGATCAAAAGGAAATTGATAATTACCTCAACCCCATTATAGACCATGTCATATGCAAGTGCGCGAGCTGTGCGAAGATCCTCTATGTCCTCAGGATTGGGTGCAGTAAAGGGGTGATGTAATGCCTGCCAGAGGAAATAAATAGACAAAAAATGTTAGATACCATAAGACAAGATATACACCAGCACATCCTGTGAATATAACATTTTTTGTCAAAATGCAGAGCAGTTATGTCATAGAAAAGCCAAAACACAGGTATAATTCCGATGCAGACCTCAAGCCTCTGCTCCATATCATTCCACTCGAACATTGGGAAATCAATAACCCAGAGTATTGAATGCCTGGACTAAAATTATAGATGATGAAAGAATAAACTTATTGTCAAAGTACAACAAAAAGAAAATAAAGTACATACAAAATACAAAATCCAGGGAGGTCAAGGTACATACATGATCAATTAAACCCAATCCATTGGCTACAAATAACCTTAATCTGTCCAAAGTTTTATTAACCAGTGCATGATGACCCACAGCAAACAAAATAAGGTCCCCAGGTCCTGCAGAGCATCGTCTCAACAGTTGGGTTTTAGATGTTGGATCCAGACTTGAAACCAAAGCAGGAATGCCCTCAACATCACCTGAAAATTTTAAACAAATGGTGAAATTTTGAAACAACTTATATCATTGGTCTTCAAGGTTGACACAAAAATTTCAGGAAATAAAAAAACATTTTTTACCATTATCCAAGACCTTTAGGAAAGGTAAACCCTTGGCTCCAGATTTGGTTGCTTCATTGTACAAATCTCCTTTCTTAAGAGCTGTGTTTGAATAAGTTTTGGCACCTGAAGGCACACATAATACTTTTATAATTCCCCCATTTTGCAAGCTATCAGAAAATACCCTGAAGGGGGAGTCTGCAAAAATATCAGACACCTGCACATATTTGAAAAAACCTTCAACAGCTGAATGGAAGCATGTAACTTATGGCTAGAAGATGTCCTGTACATCAGATATTCTGAAGGTACCTCATATGTAATAACAAATATATGCTACCGTGACAAGTTTTTAAAGAGCTTAAGGTAAGATGGAGATAATATTAAATGCCAAGTTGGACATACATGGTATCTGGATAAAGTGCAGCCCAAAATCTAATTAACATCAAGAATTCAGAAATTTTCAAGTACATCATGCACTCCTTCACTGAAAAAGATGATAATGATTTATTCTTCAAATGCAATGCTAAACTTCAAGTAGATCTTGAGAAAACTTAGGTCTTCAGAAAGCCCAGTGGAACTTATAGAATTTAGAAACTAATTCACTGCCTAAACTAAAAAGATGTTAACTAATCACGGAGTGAATGGGCAAAAAAGAAGGTAATAGCTCGTAATCATAAAGAAGTTTGAAAGCATAAAAATTTGTTCATAAAGACATTTTGACAGCAAAATAGCATAATTTAAGGCTGCAGAAAATAAAATTAAAATTTTATAAAATTTAAAATAGCAACATTTAGAATCAGCCAAGTGTTCTTCACCAATAGGGTGATGTGTACAACTTAGCAAGTAGAGCTCACCAGATATATGATAACATTTTAACAGCATTCAAATGCCCCACCTTCACACACACCATGGGATAGAACATTACCTCTTGCAACTCAAGATCAAATCTAGTATCTGGCCTGTCTGAACCATATTTACTTAATGCTTCAGTGTATGTAAGCCTTGGGAATGGGTTTGGCAGCTGGATACCTATAATCTCTGCAAAAACCTGCAACAACCAGAAATTTTGTCACATAAACATTTACCAAGACAAATTCTGTATGATGTTATTGCAGCATGTAGTGACATCTAGAATTAGACATATTTGATCTAACTGCAATACCAATAGTTTGATGAGAGCTATCAACAAGTTCACCTGAAAGATTTAAATATGCAAAAATGAATGGTCCACGGCAACTTCAAGTAAACAGTAAGCTATTTTATCTAAAAAGAAAATAAGTAACCACTAATAGAAGTATTTTAACATTAAGCTGTGCTTGTTTTATGAATCTCTAACCTTTGCTACTATCCTAAGAACAATTTACGGTTAACAACAGGAAAATCAGATGACACCCCTTATCACTTTAAAACGTATTTACATTTTTTCCAGCAGTCAATAACAAATGATTTAACCTTGCGTATCATATCCTCATTGAGCCTTAGCATGTCCTCTAAGGGAGTAAATGCCAGCTCCATATCTAACTGAGTGAACTCGGGTTGTCTATCAGCCCTAAGATCTTCGTCTCTAAAGCACCTGCACGCAAAGAAAAGCATTTGTGACTGTAGCATCAACATGGTCAAGATAAGTTTGCCATTGCTGCCAAAAAAATTGTTATCATCTACCACAGACATATCACAGAAAACAAGAAGTTGAAAAGGAAAACTGCAGCTCGATTTTTCTTTATAGACAATCTAAATGCAAACAAGGACCAAGGCAGAAGCATATTGAAAAGAAAAACAATCATAATGAAATGATAACGAGCTCAAACAGGCAAGAAGAAAAAGTTACCTTGCTATTTGATAATATCTGTCAAAACCAGAAACCATCAACATTTGCTTGAAGAGCTGTGGACTTTGGGGCAAAGCATAGAATGTTCCTGGCTTCAAAACACACATTGAAGTGAATCAGAGCAGACAAACATGAAAAGATATCCCAAGCAATAACTAACTAGAAGGACCTGTGCTTTTAGCAATGCATAGTTCTCAACAGGACTTGAGATATAACAGTTTCTGGGTTGAAAGGCATCACATCTCAGCAGTTTTTGATTCAATGAGTTAGCCAAGTAAAATATAAGGAACATTAGATGCTAACTTACATAAGATTTGTACTGATATTATAAAAGAATGGAAAAACATTAAGGGCAGTTGAAAAAATGTCTAGTACCTGAATTCTTGAGGGTACCAAATAATCCCGAGCACCTTCTGGAGTAGATCTAGAAAGTACTGGAGTCTCAATCTACCTTATAAACACAAAAATGTTGCATCAAAATATAATAAAAACATGAATATATAAAAGAAGAAGACTAATTACTACAGCCATGCTCAAACGTACTTGTTAAATTGCCATCTCTTTTCTTCCTTGTTTTTGTATAACAATGATTATTGAAATAAAATTCAAAAAAAGCAACTTTTCCCAATTGCAAGCAAAACTAATAGTTTCATAGAAGCAAATCATAAGGTATTGCGTTAAGATCATCATCTTAGTAAATCTTTCTAAAGCATATCTGATCTCTCTGAATACTTATTTGTTAATGTGTGTGTCTGTTGATTGACAAAGAAAAAGTGAAAAAGTCAAGTCAAATTGGAATTATGCGAAAAAAGGAGCTATGTTAAAAGATCAACCTCCACAAAACCATGTACATCTTCCAGATATCTTCGAATGAGTTTCACCACCTTGTGCCGCAACAATATATTATTATTCATTTGCTGCCGCCGTAAATCAAGACATCGATATCTACAAGATGTATAAAACCTTGCATTTAGATTACTACTAATAAGGTAATAACTGAATCAACAGTGAAAGTACCACCGTATGGAGAAACTTTCAATTCTAGCAAGCAGGAGATGAGATACTACAAAGATTTTAGGAAACAAGGAATGATAATGAATACTAAAAGTAAATATGAAATAGCTGATAAGATAAAACACATAATTGGTGATGCATTTACTTGCCTTGCAGTAGAGCTTGCTTTTGCTGGATTCTAATTAGAAATACATTAAATTATGTGTGGGCCTGTATCAAATGTCCCTATATCTATGCTAGAGTAACTTAATGTCCACTTTCACAATTGCAAGTAACATCGCTCTTACCTCAAACGAATCTCTTCTTTGACAGAATCTTTGGCGTCATCTCCAGAGGTGACTAAAAAAGGCAACTTTGTCCTCACTTCATTCAATACCTGAACATGCTCTGCAGCAATCTAGCATAGAAAAACAACTATCACATTACATGATTACCAACAAGGAATAACAAAAAAAGATAAAGAAAAGAACCAAAATATAATTTACCTCTATAAAGCCAGTTTTCATTTTCTTATTCACAGACTCGGTTGGGCGAGATCGAACCACACCTTCCACAGCAACTACATACTCCAGTCTCAAGTCATTTATAATGGAATGAGCCTCGGGAAACTCAACCGGAAGCGTTGTAACCTATAATTGCAATAAACAACAAAATTCAAGACCAAAACAACGCATATTACCTAAATGGGTCAACTTTCTCAGTAACTCTAAACCAAGTTCACAATTTTCCTGAACCTTGCATTAATAGGAATGATCCAACAACGAAATTCAGTATAAATAAAGTGAATTGTGTCTACGTTATGTATACCTGGACAATGCCCGTGTGGTCTCTGAGGTTGAGAAAGGTAAGACCACCATGGACGCGGTGGAGAGCGACCCACCCACAAAGGCGAACACGCTTACCGACGTCTGCAGAGGACAAGTCGCCGCAATATTCGGTACGAGGGACCCATTGGAGAGTGTCCTTGAAAGAGGCAGGGGAGAACCTGCGAACGGTCTCAGTGGAAGCAGAAACAGAGGAAAAGGTTATTCTGTTTCTGGGATTTAGTCTTGGAACGTGTCCGTAAATGATGGTGCGGAGAAGAGGCAAAGAGGGCACTCGTCGGAGAGTTAGCAGAGGGAAAGATCTAAGGATAAGAGCCATGGTGGCGCGTGTTGAGCCACGGACAAAACAGGGGTTTTGAGTTTTAGAGGGTTGCGTTTGGAGGACCAAAAGGGGGCACGTGCGATGTCACGTGATCTCAAGCTTGATCCTTTGCTGTCTGAAGGTCGACTGTTCGACTTTTACAAGCTGCTTACGAGCATTGCCAGATATCAGGCTTTGGATTGTCGGATTCTGATGACATATAGCATTGGATTGTTATTCGAGAAAGTAAATTTTTTTAAATTTATATTATTATATTTAGTTTATTTTTTAATAGTTAATAAAGTAAAAAAAAATAATTTAAAGAAAGTAACAGCAATTTACTTAGATTCTAAATTTCAGTATCTTTTAGGTATTTAAATTACTTTCCTCGTAAATTTAATTTAAAAAATATACTAGCCAATTTAACTCTTCCTTCTCTATAAACTCAATGACAATTCTCTTATAAAATCATACCTCCTCTTCAACCAATATTACGAATATCG
>JAOQMP010000209.1:41106372-41135709 GCA_027563575.1 Erythroxylum pedicellare
TATTATTATTATACGAAATTAATTTCTTATTGTTATTGTTATTACTATTATTTGTTAACTTTTTTACTAATACAAATTATTCGTTTTAAAATAATCAATGAATTACATATTTCCAGTCATATTATACTGCAAGGACATTTTTGTCATTGACACTGTTTTTATGTTCTGTCCACTACAATCAAATACATTTTTATCCTCAAGATGGAGACAATTTTTTCTGTTCTGTCCATTACAACCAAACATCTCACTGGCTCCAATTTTTGTTCTGTTCTGTCTCCAAATTTTCATCTCGTTCCATCTCTGCATATTGGAGACAGTAACCAAGCGCAGCGTTAGTTCCCAACTTTCCCCATAAGACCTTCCAAAAATGACTAAGGAATTTAACATCTCAATCTGACATGTTAGTCTCAGGAATCCCATGAAGATGTACTACTTCCCTAAAGAACAAATCTGCTACGTGGGTTGCATCTTTAGTTTTACGACAAGGAATAAAATGCACCATTTTACTAAATTGATCGACTACCATAAAAATAAAATCTTTCCCCTTGTTTGTTTTAGGTAAACCTAGTATAAAGTCTATAGAAATATTTTTCTAAGGCTTATCGGGTACGGGTAAAGGTGTGTACAAACCCTGGGCTAACATTTTACACTTAGTCTTGTTACAAGTGACACAATTTGCACAAAATTTTTCCACATCATGTCTCATCCTAGGCTAATAAAGATGTTCTATAAGCACACATAAAGTCTTTTGTACCCCAAAGTGTCCCATTTAACCACCCTCATGGGCTTCCTTAACCAACAATTCCCTAATTGAACAAACTAGTATACACAAATTATTTTCTCTAAACAAGTTCCCATCCATCCTATAAAATCAATTAACTGTTCCCCTCTCACATATGACAAATATACTAGAAAAATTAGGATCTTTCTTATACGAGTCTTTAACAAATTCAAATCCCAATAATTTGGCGCTTAAAGTAGTAATTAAGGCATACCTGCGAGATAGGGCATCTATTACCACATTCTCCTTACCTTGTTTGTATTTGATCACATAGGGAAAGGACTCAATTAATTCCATCTATTTGGCATGTCTTTTATTCAACTTGCCTTGTCCCTTCAGATGTTTTAATGACTCGTGATTAGTGTGAGTCACAAACTCGTTTAGCCATAGATAGTGTTGCCATATCTCCAATGCTCTAACGAGGGCTTAGAGCTCCTTGTCATAGGTAGGATAACTGAGTGGTGCCTCGTTGAATTTCTCACTGAAATACACAATGGGTCTTATCCTGTATTAACTCAGCACTAGTACCTATTTCTAAAGCATCACATTCAATTTCAAAAGTCTTAGAAAAATCAGGTAAAGCTAGAACAGATGTAGGGCATAATTTTTCTTTAATCAAATTAAAAGTTATTTCCTAACCCTTGTCCCACTTAAATCCTACAATTTTCTTAATTACTTCAATGTGTTAAAATCTTTAACAAACCTGCGATAAAAACTAGTCATTCTATGAAAACTTCTTACCTCTGTGATGCTTTTAGGTGTGGGTCATTCCTTAATTGATCTTATCTTTTCCTCATCCACCTCCACTCCATTATGACTCACAACAAATCCAAGGAAAACAACTTTATCCATACAAAAATGACATTTTTGAATATTGGCGTAAAGTTTTTCCTCTCTAAGTACAGTCAGCACCTCTCTCAAGTGTCCAATATGGACCTCTAAGCATGTACTATAAATAAGAATGTTATCAAAATATACCACAACAAATTTACAGATAAGTTACTCAAGACATGATTCATTAACCACATGAAAGTACTAGGTGCATTTGATAAACCAAACATCATAACTAACCACTCATATAAGCCATATTTTGTTTTGAATGTTGTTTTCCATTCATCCACTTCTCATATCTTGATTTGATGATAGCCACTTTTTAAATCTATTTTGCTAAAAATTTTAGCCCCATGAAGTTCATCTAGCATATCATCTAACCTCGGACTAGGATAGTGATATTTTACCGTTATGTTATTAGTGGATCTGCAATCAACGCATATACTCTAGGTTCCATCTTTTGTGGGCACGAGCAAGACGGGTATAGCACATGGGCTCATGCTTTCCCTCACGTACCCTTTGCCCATAAGTTCTTTTACCTACCTTTGAAGTTCCTTTATCTCCTTAAGGTTACTCCTATAGGCTGGTCGATTCAGAATAGTAGCCTCGGGTGTAAAGTCTATCTGGTCTTTGATTCCCCTAATGGGTGGTAACCCATTAGGTATCTCCTCGGGGAACACATCCGCAAACTCCTGTAATAAAGAAACAACCAAACTAGGCAGGGAATTATTAGTCAAATTAAGAGCAAGGAGAGACTCCTTCTATACTAATAAAATTAATTGTTGGTTTTTTTATAGGGCCCTCATAATCTCACCTTTCTTTGCAAAGAAACTCTTTCCTTTCGTACTCTCCTTTTTCTCTTTTTCTTTTTTTCCTCTCGTTTTGTCAATCAAACTTTGTTCCTCTTTTACACTCACTTTCTCAAAAATTTTTCTTTGTAATCGCTCATCTGCCTCCTGTTTCAACTTAATTTGGTCCTCATAGACCTGCTGAGGTGTTAAAGGCCCTAATATAATTGGCCTTTTGTCCATTTGTAACCATTATGCATGGCACGTCCGTCAAACTACCAGGGCCATCTTAATAAAATACGGGTTGTTTGCATTAGAACTGTGTCACATAACACCTTATCAGTATAAATCCTAACAGTGAATTCTACTAGCACCTATTTGTTCACCTTGACCTCGCCGCTGTCATTGAGCCATTGCAACTTATAAGGTTTGGGGTGTTTGATCTATAGTAACCTCGTTTTCTCCATAAAAGCTACACTGGCCACATTAATGCAACCACCTTCATCAATAATCATACTCTGAGGCTTTCCTCCTACAAGACATCTGGTATGAAAAATATTTTCTTAATACAAGTCTGCCTTATTCACCTGCACCTGAGTATTAAGGGCTTTCTTAGGCACCAAACTTTTAAAGATAGCCATTAGTCCTGAATCTTCATCATCCTCGTAGGCCTCGTCATCTGCTTCTAACATTTCGTCTTCATCACTTTGCTCATCTTCTGTCTCAATAGCCACATTCTTGTTCACCATTGTCCTTTTGTTAGGGCATTAAGAAGCTATGTGCCCCACCCTTTGACATTTAAAGCATTTAATGTCCCGATTCCTAGAAGATGTGGTTCCCATCTTTTCCTTGTGCTTTTATGTGGTCTCTACTTTATCGTTGTACCTTTATGTCAGTTCTTCTTTCCCTTTTGATGATTCCCCTTTACTCTTCCAACCTAACTTATCTGACCCTTCATCGCTCCAGCTATAGGTTTGGAAATCACTCTCTGCTTCAACTGCTTCTCCACCTTCATTACTATGTGCACCAATTCTTCCAACTCCATATAATGTTATAGTTCAACCACATTAGCTATCTCCCTATTTAGACTACTTAAAAATCGTGTCATAGTCACCTCCTGGTCCTCCTCAATGTTAGCCCAAATTATAGCCATCTCCATCTCTTTAAAATAGTAATCCACGCTTCGATTTCCTTAAGTCACAGTTTGCAGCCTACGATAAATCTCCCTATATTAGTGATTAGGGACATATCTCCTTCTCATGACAACTTTTAATTCTTCCTATGTCTCTATCGGCGTCTCCCTACTTCTCTTCCTACCATTAACTAATTGATCCCAACAAACTAATGTATAGTTTATAAATTCAGTAACTACCAAGTTCACCTTTTTTCCTTCGAGAACCTATGATAGTCGATCATAAGCTCCACCCTCTTTTCCCATTGTAGGTAGGCCTTTGGATCACTCTTACCTGAGAATGTGGGTAGATTTAATTTGACACACCCAGATCACATTCTAATTCTCCTCGACCTTTACACGCACCCTGGTTCACATATTTCCTTATCGAGCTCTCCCAGCATCTTTTGTAACCCAATCGTGCTCTCTCTTCCCCACTCATCATCAACATCCCCATCTCCTTCCCACGTGCATCCACCCTCACACCTTTAACTCCCACGTTATTTCTTGCATTGTTTCCCCCACCTTGGGGTGCTACATTCCATCCTTAATGCTAGCCAATTGATTATCTTGTTTTGTCAATGTGTCAACCAATCCTCTCACCATCTCCTATAAATGTTGTATTTGAGTGAATAGAGCTTGATTTTGCTCCAATGGTCTAATATTATTACTTGTGTTATCATCCATATGTGTAAGTGTGCTAGTATCCTCTCGTGACAAAAGGAATTTCACTCGTGTTTATGCTCAACGACTTTCATCCGATACTATTCTCAAACACTTTGCCTTTCACCTCTTAGTGCCCTCACTTCTTAGTTCGATCTTCGAACTCAACAAACTCAATCAAGCAATGACTGCACTCGTCTAATTCAACAATCGGGGTAATATTGTAGGAAAGGATAAGAAGGATCAATTCAAGAATTAAAGGCTAGGATTTTAATTTGGAAATATAATAAAACGACCAAATTTTTTTACGGGAGTAATAATGAAGATAATTGGAATAACAAAGGGTAACAAAGAAACTTAATCAAGAGTAAATATTTTTTTGACAACAATTCACAACAAAAGTAATAGATATATATGATAATGTTGTAATGGCGAAAAGTGAGCAAGAGAAGTTGTGAACAACATTTTTTTCTTTGTTTGTTTTCATTTTTTCTACAAATAATAGTTCATGAAGTAGCAAAGTAAGGAAAAAAAGGAATAGACATGAAAAGGATTTTTTTAATAACAATTAATGAGGGAATATTAACTATTATGATTGTAAGGGTTAAAAGAGAGAAGCAATTGCTTTTGACACTATTGAGATATCAAAGGGGGAGTAGATGTGAATCAAGAGAATAAAGGATGTTTTTGTTTTTGTTTTTTCTTTTTTTGAAATCAACAAAAAAAGGACAAAGAAAAAGATAGCCTACTGGAGGTTAGAAATTGGCTCTGATACTAATTGATGCGGAATACTATAAACGCATAATATCCCCAAGAAAGTTAACATCTAGTGGATAGATCGGAAATCTCTAAGACCCAATAAACATGACTTTAGAACCTAAGGTATATGAAACCTTAAACCCAGAAAGAAGTGGTTTGAAGAACCCTTGAGAGTTGAACGTGTTTGAAAATCGAACGTAAGACTCGAAAGCGATAAACTCACAAATTCACAAGAGAATTGTTTTTAATTAATCAAAAGAGAAGCATCTTCCTTCCAATGGAAAAAGGTATTTATAGTATAGGAGTATGCCTAGCCACATAAGGTAAAATATCTAAATTAATTAAGAACATGGTCTAAAGACTAAATAGGAAAATTGATTCAAAGAGCAGTATTTGGGATAATTTCCTTTGAATCTCGATTCTTTTGCCAAAATTGTCGAAGAAATAATTCTTTAGGATAATTTTCCTTTGGAACTTGGCTCTCTGCCAAATTTATTCCTGCTCTTAGTTCACATTTGCTATAGTGGTCCAACTGACATAATGGAACACCTCCTCTTCTGGTTCAACACTCGAACTCTTCATTTAAATCTACCGAATCAACCCCGCCATTGACTCCTTAATTCTCTTAGCATGAGCTCGAGTTGTTGGTCCAATTGGCACATGCAAAGGTCTCGTTGCCTTATCTTGGCCTTGTTCGTATCAGTCTCACTGCTTGTTATTAGAGTTGAGCGTATAATTGGTATTATAAAAAAATTACTGAGGGTATATTAGGTAATACATATTTATCATTTTATATTCTATCTTAAACCTCCCAAATCGGAGATAACTCATTTTTACTGCTTAGGATGGAATCAAATATAATGTAAAACTCTCCCCTTTTATTTTATTTTATTTTATTCTATTATAAACCCTCATCTAAAATGATGAAATAATATTCCATTCCATTGCTAACCGCCCTACTAAACATAACATTTGTTATAATATAATAATAATAATAAAAATTTTTCCATAAGGAGTTTAATTATGGGTTAATAATTAGTTTGGAAAACAATGATTTTCTTTGTTTCATGTTTCTAACATAAAATTTTAGTTATTATTATGTTGAATGATATGGTTCCTTAATGTGTTGAATTATGAAAGTAATTAAAATTTTAAATTAAAATTTTAATATTTTGATTTTAAAGAAATCTCCTTAGATTATTTTAATATGAGTTTTAATTGTTATGACATTCAATGTTAAGAAAATAATTGAGTCAGATTTTTAATTTAAAGTCTTAACATTTTAATTTTAAAGAAATATTTCAATCTAGAATTTTAATGAGAGCTTTAATTACCAACATATTAAATCTTACATTTCTTTAATTAATTATCATTTTCCATCTCTTTTAATGGAAAAGTTTTAGTGAAAATAGCTCTTATACATGTATAAATATATACATTAGATGATAGATTCTGACAAATAAAAGCTTTTTCCGCGGGTCAGTTTCACCTATACAATTAGAATGCCCCATGCAATAGATAATTCCCATAATACGTGACAAAGCCTATATTAGGTAAGATAAACGATATGATATAACAAAGTTCACATATTTTACAACCGCTTTCTTTAATGAATACAAGTAAGGATAAAATTATATATTACTGAACTTCTTCAAATTTTACGGTGTTGTTTTTAATTGTTATTGTTGTTATTTTTTTTAATAAATACATTTTCTTATGGATCTGAGAGTCATGATTAAATAAAAATCAGTATAGATGCATAACGGCCACATCCAAACCCTCTTAAATAACCAAATCTCAAAATCCAACGGCTCTTAGGTCCGCATTTCCCAACGGTCAAAATCCACGTCCATTCCAAAAACTAGCCGTTACTATTCCATTTCTCTCTCGGGTGTGATCATATCCTTCAAGATTGCTACACCTTTCAGAAGGATCTCACCAGCAAGCCTCTTGGAGCAGGTTCAAAGATCGATTCTTTCCTATCCTATTCTAAAAGAAACCTTCCATTGCCACTAACTCACCAAGTCATTTTTCTCACAGAAGCATTTAATGGCGGCTTCTTCGCCTTCAAGCAAGAACCTTTCTTCTTCTTCTTGCCCTCAAGTGTCAAGCCGGCTGACAAACACTAGTGCAAGAAACTCGGAGGCTAGTGACCCCATGAGAAGGAGTTTTAGTGGGACCCCATTTACTAAACCACCCTCCGCCACTCACAAAGGGGGCTGCTTTAACCCTAATACTCCTGCTAATAGCCCTTCAGGTTTGAACAATTTAAATTCCCAGTTCCTTTTTATATTTTTTTTCTTTTCTTTTCGATCTTTTTATTGGTACCATTGGCTTGTTTGGTCTAGTCAGATGATTTCTGTTGAGAAAGAGGAAATGTGAAAATTGACAAGACCTTGTAGTGGGATTTTTTTGAAATTTTTAGTCTAGTGATTACTCTGTCAAGAAAGTTTCGCGTGTTTTAGCTGTTTGTATCAATAGATATAAGTGGAACCATGGAGAAATTTGAAGTGATATTTCAGTTGTAGGGTTGGATCTTGTTGCTTCGTAGCACAAAAAGAGAAAAGTTGATCAAGAGGGAACGGAAGCATTTCTATACATTTTCTTTAATAAAAAACAATTGCACTAATTTTTTTCGGAAATTAAAATGGTTTTCTTACTGGATAGTGCATATTATGTGTCGTATTTGTATTTGGTTCAGTTGAAATCTTATTTTCCACAGAATTACAGGTGCCTTTATATGTTAAAATTAGTCAATTTCCTTTCTGGGATTGTAATTTTCCAAAATCAAGTTCTCTTCTGGACATTCATCGTTTTCTGTTTCTACAGCAACTGCATAGTTTGGATTTTGTTGTTTCTTTTCGACTTCCAATTCTGGCTTTCTGGTTTTTGACCAATTAATCCTGAATTTCAGATTGTCCACGGAGACACTCCATTGGAAGAGAAAATACCATCGTCTCTTTGCAAGATCACGAGGAAAAAGAAAACGACAAAGACCATAACTGGAAATCGGCTAAAGGTCGTTCGCAAGCTTCTGTCAAGGGTTCCAAGAACTTCATGTCTCCGACAATCTCTGCAGCCTCAAAAATTAATGCATCCCCAAGAAAGAAGGTGTTGACTGAAAGGAATGATTATATTCGTAGCTCTGTGTCATCGTTTGATGGAAAATGCCCTTCAACAGAGGAGTTGGATGCAAAGACTGAAAAGGGTTTGAATCAGAGGAAAGAGGTCTCATTTGATTCAACAATAACTTACTTGGGGGAAGGGGAAGCAAATATTGAAGACAAAATGGCACTAAAAGACATTGATTTGATGTCGCAGACAAATGCCAAAGATGATTTGTGTTTGTTTTCAGGAGATGTACCGGTGGAAAATGATTGTGTTAATCTTGATCCGAGTTTTAGTATCAGTTCCGGGGTTTCATGTTCTTTGCCAATGCCTGCTTTGGCACCTCTTGATGCTGATCCATTAGCGCCTCCTTATGATCCTAAGACAAATTACCTCTCACCAAGGCCTCAGTTTCGTCATTATAAGCCAAACCAACGAATCGATAAGTATCTTAACAAGGAGACAGACAGCAAGCGACTTGACCAAAGTTTTCTTTCCGACTGTTTGTCAGATACTGAAACCACCGAGGAAGAAACTGACTCCGATGTTTCACAAAAAGAATCTGAAGACTTGTATTCAGATGAAACTTCGAAAGAAAAAGAAAAAGAGGAAGAGTTGCCAGTGTCTGGATTCAGCTCCATTAGTCCTGATGGGGCTGCTGTAGCAGCAAAGAGACTGTCTAAGCCACAATTCTTTAAAACAAAAAAGTTCTTTGCTTTATTTTCAGTCCTTGCTATTGCTTACATATTGATGTCACTGACAAATTCACCGATCATAGATTCCTCTTTGCTTAATAATCTGGACTGCTCTGAGCTCTATGTTCCACATGAAATCTCAGAATTCACTAGGAAAAGTCTAGACGATATAGCTGAAAGGTTCAAGCTGCAGTTATCTAATTTGCTTTCCTATGGACACAAGATGATTTCCAGCTTCAAAGATCGTCACAAACTGGGAGCCTTGCAGTATGCTAACTTGACCTCTTTGCTGAAGGATGGTTTAAACCACGGCTACCTAACATTTGATCATGGTTTTATAGGAGCAAAAATCAAGGATGATAAGAACGTGTTTGGGCATAGGCAGGATATTGAACCATTGGAGGATGTCATAGAAATGATTGAAGGGGATGATGACCAGGGATCTGAAGAACACGAGGATACTGAATCAACAATACCAGACGAGGACATTGAAGAAGTTTTAGGGGGTGCCTACCAGGGATTTGAAGAACACGAGGATACTGAATCAACAATACCAGATGAGGACATTGAAGAAGTTTTAGGGGGTGACTACCACGGATTTGAAGAACAATTACGGTCTGGAGCAGAAGACAACTCTGAGGTTTCAGTGGAATGGAATATTCCTGAAACCGAAAATTCAGTAAGAGTTGTGACAGAAGGCAGAATTGTTGCTGCTTACAATGTTGAGCTCAGGAGTGCAGTTCTCCAAGACATTACAGTTACTCAACTCAATGAAAATCCGGCAACAGAAGTAACTGAAGACAGAATTGAAGCTGCTTACACTTTTGAGCGAAGCAGCGCAGTTGTCAAAGACGTTAAACCTGAAATGCTTGATGCTAGGCAAGCACAAGGCGAAAATGTCATGAATTCTGCTCAACTTGAATCCATTTTGGCGGAAGAAATCCCAAAAAGCCGGCAATTGGAGGACACTTCACTTACTAATCAGCGAAATTCAGAATCACTGGACTTCGCACTTAACCGATACATTTTCTCACCAAAGATCTTAGCAGCAATTTCCTTGCTTGCTTGGAGCCTCGCAACAGCCGCAACAATCATTTACCTGAAGAATCGAAGACCGGCTACAAATATAGATGCTGCATCTGTGATGTTGCCGTCATTGAGTAAGAAACTAAATCAAATGCAGGTGATGGAAGAAGTTGACGTGGTCGGAGAGTCGTGCCCTTCAGAAATGAGCAGTTTCAGAAGCAGCTCATATTACAAGAGGAAAGAACTAGCAGGGACAACTGAAGCTCTAAGCCATGAAAGGAAGCCCAGGAAGCATAATAGCAGAAGGGAATCATTGGCTTCATCAGATTATTCAACCGGATCGCCTTCTTATGGCAGTTTTACTTCATACGAGAAAGTTCCCATCAAGCATGTAAGCATATCTTTGTTTTACATTTATTCCACGCGTTCTAAACATGTAAGCATATCTTTGTTTTGTTTCTTATATTTGTTGTGTCCTTTGCTCTGGTTTTGAAGGGAAACAAAGAAGAGGCGATCACTCCAGTTAGGCGTTCTAGCAGAATCAGGAGCCAAGTCACTTCTACGTGACATAGAAATGGAATGATTTCCGTGAAGATTCGTATGTGTCTGAATATAGATTCGTTTTCGTCACTGACGAGACCTGGCATAGTTGATTATTGTAATTGTTTAGCTAATGAACTATACAGTTTGCTGATCTCATTCATGGCTGTATTTCCACTTCTCTCTTATAATATGCGCACAAACCATTCGATTTATGAACAAGTTCTTACTTTCTTATCAATGCGCACAAACCATTTGATTTATGAACAAGTTCTTACTTTCTTATCAATGATCTACACGTGACAATTTCGTATGAAACTTGAGTCTTTGCTGTAGCACCACCATCCAAAGTAAGAATTTAGTTATATATATTTATTTAATACATAATTTTTTATAATAAAATCATTAGCATCTAAATTTTCTTATTCATGGGATAATTGAAAAAAATTAATTCATAACTACTTATAAAAACTATGGTTAGAATAGGAAAATAGTTAAACTTTATTACTCTGTATTGCAAAGAATAAATATGAACCATATAAATATGCAAATATGTAGACCAAACCAAGATTTTTAAACTATCAATTAAGTATAGAAGTTAGCCACAGTGGTAATCAAATGTTAGATTTCATTCCAACCATAATTGTATCAATACATTCTCAAAACCAAACTGGTTATTTAGTTGGAGAGAGGGGAACAAATTATACAAGTTTAGTATTATTGCATGGTGTATATTTCCAAGCCAACTTGGGCTTTGGGGTTACAGTTCTTTCTTTTTCTTCTATTCTCTAATGATATTAAAATTTAAAAAGTTAATAAATCTACTAATGATATTAAAAATTAAAAAGTTAATAAATCTATTTATTAAAAGAGTTGAAAATTTAAAAGTTAATCAATATATCCATTAAAAGAGGAAAACACTGAAAAGTTAATAAATCTATTTCAAGATGTTTATATCACTTTATCTTGTGAAAACTGAAAAGAAAAAATTTGTGGATGAGTTTTTTATTTTGAATTTCAAGCTTTATTGAATAAAGATGAAGAGGAGTTTGGTTCCAATCATTAATTGGGTGATCTAACGATTCTGCTTTAATCTTGTTAAAAAGAAGAAAAACATGTTTTTTTATATTAATATTTCTCTTATATATTTTTATTTGCATTTGTTTTAGCTGTACACATTTAAGTAAGTTAAATGACGATAAATAGACACACACACACATTAGACCTAAATTGTTAGAGATAAATGCTAACATCTTTATTAACAAAGTTATATTTTATTAATATAATAATATTTGATTTGATCATAATATATAATTGAAATTTCTGTCTTTGACTTTTAGTTTAAACTCCAGCCTTCAATACAAAGTTTGGATGAATGTAAATATTCTATATGTGATCTTTTCTACAAAAAATGAATCTAAGTTAAATTTGGAGGAAGCAAATTGGGATGAGGGTCCGGTGGGGTTGATGATTTTTAGAGAGTCGAATTTTTAAAATTTTATAAACTTTTAAATGAGTACAATAAGATCTCATTTAGGATGAATTCAGTTGTACTAGGTCCCACCAATAATTAGATTAGAATGAACGAACATTTATCTAAAAATATATACTAAAAATTTGAAAAAGAGGTAATTATTGTCACATTTTCATAATATTTGATATTTCCTTAAAAGAAAGTATACATTCATTGGCATATCATATCTTTATCTACCATATATAATAGCCCACTTCTTTTTTAACACTTAAAAGATTTACTATTGGTGTTAGATATTTAGGTAATAACTAATAATTTATATATTATGTACAAAATATTTTAATTAAATTAATTTAAAATAATTGGAAAAATATTTTGTTAAAATAAACAGTAAATATTTTTATAAGAGAAATGAAGTATATAAATTGAAATTGAAAATTTAACATATAGTTACTTTAATGACCCATGCAATTTTATTTATTTCACTTAAATCTTATCAAACTTATGTGAAAAATTGTTTTAACATAATATGATTTCTTAACCTAATGTTACATCAAAATAAGTCAAAAGTCCATTTTAAACATTAATTTTTTAAATTATCATTATTATGACAATTTAATTATATTGATTAAGGCTATTAAATTGATATTACAAGACATGCTATACTAATGCAACCAATTTATACAAGGATAATCATCCTATTATTCTTAAAATATCTTTTTTTAAAAATGTTTGTAATAAGTTTCCTAATTTTAAAATTTTCAACTAACTTTTATTCATATCTTTTTAACATTAATCATATGATAATTCAAATCAAAATTTATCCTTATAATTTCTCTTTCTTTCATTTCGCAAATTTAATAGTAAATTACTCTGGTTTTATACAGGATGTTAAAATTTTCTCTTTGTTGTTTCCCTATATTTTAGATATATAATTACATGGATATATCTTTGTGATATATAGTTAAGCTATTGTTGTTATATTGTTCTTGTCTCCTTCTTATAGTTCTACACAAATGCTTTTATTCTTTTTCTAGTCCAATTATGTTATAATTGTTTTATATGATGTTGCCTAAAAAGTATTTATCTAGAAGGGAAAAAAAGAAAATAAGTAGAATAGTTAATAGAATCCTAAAAAGGAGCTATTAATAAATTTATTAAAAGAGTAGGCTCCTCTAGTGAGAATCTTACGGAATTAAGTGAAGGTAATTTTGAACAACATAAAGAAAATTAAAGTGATGACATTAATAATTATGAGGATGTTAGTAAATTAAGTGAGTATGGTCAGGTATTAAATGCATCCAATTTAGAACATTTAAAGGCAAACGGACAACTAATCCCTATATTGGATATTTATGATCTTAGAAGTTAGGATAATCTTAATAATAAAGTAAGGGGCATTTTAGTTAAAAAAGATCTATAAGAGAATTGAATCTTGTGTTTCCTTTAGACAATACCTCTTGAAATTTTTCATATTCATATTATTCTAGAAAATTGAGTAATAGAGAGATTAGCGATAGAAAATGGTTGGTTTACTCTAAACATATATACACATTATATTGTTTTTGTTGTAAGTTTTCAAATCTAATATCAAACAAAGTGCATTAACAAATCGTAGATTTATAGATTGGAAGTATCTTAATGAGAGACTAAAAAAAACATGAGAATAATGTTGAGCATATGACTAATATGAGGACTTATAGTAAAAGTAAGATGGGGCAAAGAACATGAGAGTAAGATTGAGCAAAAATCAAACAATTGATAAAGGTTTGCAGCAAGAAATTGTAAAGGAGATAGAATGTTAGAGATAAGTTTTGATAAGAATAGTTTTTGTTATGAAATGTCTTACTAAATATAGTTTGGATTTTTGAGGATCCAATGAGAAACTTTACGAAGATAGTAATGGTAATTTTTAAGGATTGATTGAGATGATTGGTAAATTTGATGTTATAATGCAAGATTATAACATCGCATTTAAAATTATGAAATTCATTATCATTATCTTGGTCACAAAATTTAAAATGAGTTGATTTCTCTTTTATGCATTATTTTCAACATTCATCAAATTTTTATTTCACAGTTAGAACACATTTATCATCGGACCTTGGTCTGGCATTCAACGAAAATGTTGAGAATCACTTTATTTCATTCACATGTACATTCACATTTTTCTTCAACACTTGGTCCGCCATTTAACAATCAAGTTGAGTATCACATAGTCAGTCCAATTCACATTTAATGAGCACTTCCAATATTATTCATGCATCAAATGCGTCGGACATTCAATGTCTGGAATTAGTACAATCACATTCATATAATTCATTTAATGCAGAATTTAAATAGAACATTCATTTAAAGTAAGACCATTTAGGTCGACTCACAGTACACTCCAGATTAGCATTAGCTTCTATAATATGGAAACTTCTAGATGCAGAAGTTCTATGCTGTATCGTCATTATGCAAAACACATATTATTAATTACACAATCTTATGAATACTTAACCACATACATATATGTTTTGTGTATAATGTATGCTCAATGACAATCTCGGTTATATTATCTAAATTCACATCTTATGCTCATTCTCTTTTCATAATTCATTTATGTCTAATTGAACTTCGATTTACACTTCATTTGTATATGATCACTCTAAGTTCACCATTCAATCCTTATCCTCTGTATGTGTCTAGCTTATCCTTAGGCTTACACCTCAATAACACTTAGTTATTTTACTATCACAACTTAATTTCTTGTCAATCCTTTTCTAATATTATATGTTCTCATAATACCCAATTCTCATTCACATTTAAGCACTTCATGCATATTACTCAACTCCTTTGAATCATAACTATAATTATATGAACGTCTTCATTCCCATTATACTCATGTTTTTGGTACTTTGATATTATCAATTCATTCACTACGTTATAACCCCCATTATCACTTCAAACATATCACACATGAGTCACTTAATTCAAGCATCATTCTAGTTTCAATTCAAGCTCCATTTAAGCCTTAATTAAGACCAAATGATTAGTGAATGTCCGATGTCCGCTGAGCGAAACTTTACAAGTATTTTATAGAAATGTTAAATTTTGACCTCTAAACAACAAAATCTCTTCTTAAGGTCTTCAAATGTTGTAGAACTCGAAGTCCTCTTTAAAACCATACTTAAATAACCTCAATCCGAGTTCTACAGAAAAAGTTATGCAACTTTCCCTAACACATATCCAATTGCATCCTTATTTTCCAGATTTTAAATTCTTTACTTACTACATTGAACATCATCTGCTTGATCTATCATTTCTAATTTAATAGTCATGATTTACCCATTATTCTAATTCCATTTCAACTTAATATCATCCATAAACAATTTATAGTCTATGATTGATCATGAACACTAATAACATAACATATACATATATATACATTTTTCATCAACCTTCTGCACATATTCATCTTCATTTCCACCTTCATTTCACTTCTAACTATCAACTTAATTCATATTATTTCAAAAGAATAACTCAACATCTTGGTTAACATAACCTTCAATTTCATTATACCTTTAGTTCAAAACTCGTAACATCTACATACCAACTCATCATTTGTAACAACCCAGACCACTCGTCCACAGACATTGTCCCCTTTGGGTTGCCCTTTGGGCCAAGACCCTCATGGTTTTACTCTTCCCACCCTTGGTAAAACGTGTCTTGAGTGGTAGAGGTATCCATACCCTTATAAGGCACACTTTGTTCTCCTCTCCAACCAATGTGGAATCTCACACTCTCCACCCCCCTTAGGGCCCAGCCTAGCTGGCACAATGATTCGGGTACCGGCTCTAATACCATTTGTAATAGCCCAGAACACCTGCTCATAGATATTGTCTACTTTGGTTAGTCCCTCGGGCCAAATCCCTCATGGTTTTACTCTTCCCACCCTTAGGAAAACACATCTAAGGGGGAGAGGTATCCATACCCTTATAAGGCGGACTTCGTTCTCTTCTCCAACCGATGTGGGATCTCACACTCTCCACCTCCTTAGGTCCCAGTTTAGCTGGCATAACGGTTCAGGTACTGGCTCTGATATCATTTGTAATAGCTGAAACCACTAGTCCACAGATACTGTCAGCTTTGGGTTGCCCCTCGGGCTAAGACCCTCATGATTTTGCTCTTCCCACCCTTGGAAAAATGCTTTTATGGGGGAGAAGTTGGAGAGGAGAATGAAGTATGGCTTATAAGGGGACAATATCTGTGGGCGGGTGGTCTGGGCTGTTACAAATGGTATCAGAGCTAGGACCTGAACCGTTATGCCAGCTAGGCTGGACCTTAAAGAGGGCTGGGTCCTAAGGGGTTGGAGAGTGTGAGATCTCACATTGGTTGGAGAGGAGAACGAAGTATGCCTTATAAGGGCAACGATACCTCTTCCCCACTAGAGGCGTTTTTCCAAGGGTGGGAAGAGCAAAACCGTGAGGGGTTTAGCCCTAGGGGCAACCCAAAGCGGACAATATCTATGAGCGGGTGATTTAGACTATTATAAATGGTATCAGAGCCGGTAGCTGAACCGTTGTGTTAGCTAGGCCGGGCCCTAAGGGGGTGGAGAGTGTAAGATCCCACATTAGTTGGAGAGGAGAACGAAGTATGCCTTATAAGGGTATGGATACCTCTCCCCCTAAGACGCATTTTCCCAAGGGTGGGAAGATCAAAACCATAAGGGGTTTGGCTTGAAGGGTAACCCAAAGCGGACAATATCTGTGGGCAGATGATTTGGGTTGTTACAAATGGTATCAAAGCTAATACCCGAATTGTTATACCAGCTAGGCTAGGCCCTAAGGGAGGTGGAGAGTGTGAGATCCCACATCGGTTGGAGAGGAGAATGAACTATGCCTTATAAGGGTATGGATACCTCTCCCCCTTAGACTCATTTTTCTAAGGGTGGGAAGAGCAAAATCGTGAGGAATTTGGCCCGAGGGACAACCCAAAGCAGATAATATTTGTGGGCGGGTGGTCTGGGCTGTTACAAATGGTATCAGAGCTGGTAACCGAACCATTGTGCCAACTAGGCTAGGCCCTAAGGGGGTAGAGAGTGTGAGATCCCACATCGGTTGGAGACGAGAATGAAGTATGAAGATATAGATACCTCTCCCCCTCGAGGCACGTTTTCCCAAAGGGTGGGAAGAGCAAAATCGTGAGGGGTTTAGCTCATGGGACAACCTAAAGCGGATAATATCTGTGGGAGGGTGGTATAGGTTGTTACCAATAGTATCAGATCTGGGACCCAAACCATTGTGCCAGCTAGGCTGGGCCCTAAAGAGGGCTGGATCGTGTGAGATCCCACATCAGTTGGAGAGGAGAACGAAGGATGCCTTATAAGGGTATAGATACCTCTTCCCCACTAGAAGCATTTTTTCAAAGGTGGGAAGAGCAAAACCGTGATGGGTTTGACCTTAGAGGCAACCTCAAGTGGACAATATCTATGGGCGGGTGGTTTGGGTTGTTACAAATAGTATCAGAGTCAGTACCCGAACTGTTGTGTCAGCTAGGTTAGGCCCTAAAGGGGTGGAGAGTGTGAGATCCCACATCGATTGGAGAGGAGAACGAAGTATGCCTTATAAGGGTATAGATACCTCTCCCCTTAAGATGTGTTTTCCCAGGGTTAGAAAGAGCAAAACTGTGAGGGTTTTAGCCCGAGGGGCAACCCAAAGCGGACAATATCTTTAGGCAGGTGGTCTGGGCTGTTACATCACTCATGGTTTTCATACTCTCAAAATAGAACACAAACACATGTATTCATCCATCAATTTGCTGCACCCACCACACAACTCCAAGTCAAATTTTGAAACTCCTAAAAACAGAATTTGAATTCGATGTCTTATGAAAAATGTAGCCATATGTCTCTATTTTAATCCAAATAAAAAATAATCTCATTTGGATATCTCAGAACAAGTTATGGCTAAATTATAGATGCATAATTAGTGGAAAATGTTATAGCTAACATTTTTCCATCACACTTAAATACCATTTACTCAATTAATTCAACATTATATCATTACATAATCTATTACCCATCAAAACACCAAAGCAAGACATTAATCTACCACATTACTCATTCATGTTTTAACATATACCCATCCTCATTTTATGAGCATTTAACCTCTAACTATCATCAAATATGCTTCATTTATCAAAGCTATAAAGATTAATAGGTTACTTACTTGGTTTACCCAAAGCTTCTTCATTCACCACGAAACCCTAACTCCTTCAACATATACGATCGTCACCCTTTCAAGGTGGAATAGGTTGGTTGTTTTAATAACAAGATGGAGAAGACAATGAATCCTAAAGAAACAAGGTGACAAAGTTGAACAAAAATCAATATGATGAGGGCGAGGTGGGATGGTCGTGAATGAAGGAGAGAAAGATGAAATAAATTGAAGAAGTTGAGGAAATGATGTATCATAAATGGACAAGTGAAAGACCACAAAATGGTCTTCAAGTTGGATAAAAATTCATGGGTGGTGAGTGGTAAGTGTTGTGACACTTGTCACTTACCACTTGTCATCTTATTGTGGTATCTAATTGGTTCTTTTAAAAAGTTAGTCCATTTGTCTCCAATTTTCAACCCAAATTTCTCCCAATTTTCAATGAAACTTGTCATTAAATCCCAATATCATTTATAAAACTTTCCACTGCCATTTGACTCTTATTTCTACCACTATTCATCAATTATTCTGTCACTTGACATTTTTCCTATTTCAAAAATACCCAAAAGTTTAGAATTTTCCCAAATTTTTATGAAAAATTATGAGTCAATAAATATGCTCTACAAATCAATGTTTAAGACACATAATTCATAATTCACAATTCCAAATATAATAATATTTATAGATCAATTATACCCAAAAAATGTCAATGAATGCATGTACAATTTATTGTAATGTGTGCAATAATCAAATTCACGTGTGTGTATTCTACTATTATCGATAAGCATGGAATGCATTTTTCTAATCTCTCATTGTTTTTTTTCTCAATTACAGAAATCTAGGGTTCTAACCCTTAATATGAGAATGAGACGTTACACTTCTCTTACAAAATTCACGAGAAAGCTGTCTCACTTGAATCTTTAAGTTGTTAATCGATAAGGCATGATTTACCGTTACTTGCTCAATTTGCTCTTCTAGTCTCTTCTAGCCCTCTTTCATATCCATAAGCTTTTCCAGGATCTTGTCCAATTTAGAATCCCATAAACTGGATTCATCTTGCTGAAGTCCTAAAAGGTCTTGACGTCCTACATGAGTCCTTACATTGTTAGACCAATAGAAATTTAGGTAGTTCTGTCACTTCGAAGTGTATATGTTCCAATAAGGATCGTTACTTCCCCAACCATACTGTGGGTTATTGTAATTTGGAAAAGTTCCTTGCTCTATAATATCTATCTTCCATCATTGTTGTTTCCATTTTTTCTTGGCATCTAGCCGTTCAGATGTCTCATTTCTTATTCTAAGATGTCTTGCTGTGTCTTACTTTATGTAACATCCCATAACCTGCGGGCAGGCTAGAATAGTAAATATGACAGATTATTGAGAGATTAGAAATGTATTGCATGCTCATGCATGATATGATATACACATACACGTGAATAGTGATCTTTTGCATATGAAAATAATTATATATGCATTCGTGGATAATTTTGGGTATAATTGAATTATGATGCGATACTATTGAGAATTTGAGAAATTATTGTATTGGAATTTTAATTGGTAAGTGTATTGGTTAATTTTGAACTTTGGTGAAATTTAGGATTTATTTCTAAAAAAGTGGATATAATTGTACTAAAAAAATGCCATTTGGCAAGTAAATTGATGTATAAGAAATAGAAATAAGAAACCAAACGATATTGGAAATTTTTTGGAGATAACTGGAATGCAAGGAGGAAGTTAATGGAACTAGTTCAAAAAGAACTTAATTAGAGCCTTAAATATTACATAAGTGACAAGTGTCACTGACTTAGTTAAGTTACATTTTGTAATTTTGTTAGAAAGACTAAGTTATGTTCTTTTGGGAGTTGGAAAGACTACGTACTCTGTCCTAGTTACTTTCTTTGTAGCCATCTTCTTTAAGTTTCTTCTAGTACACAGAGTTTTTCATCAAATCATTACCAAAGAAAAACCTTGTTTTTATCCATCCACTTGCCATCCCCAACTTCGGTTTTCTTTCACTTCCTTAAAAGAAACCAAAACTGGTCAACTTTCATAATGATATACGCGAACTGCATGAAGTTAGGGCTTCGTAATAGTTGAAAATCTTGGAGTTTTAATAGGTAAGTATTATGTAAATCCTTTAGAGTTGTTAATTTAAGAGATAAATTCGGTGAATTAACTGTCATTTGCATGACCATAGAATTAATGACAATCTTGATGAACACTGTGCTATTGAGATGAAAAATCCAGATATAATGTTATTTAGCATTTGATGGTTATTTGTAATCAGATAAGGTAGAAATGATTTTCTTGGAGTTGAATGATCTTAGAAAACATGTATAATTAGGTGCAGAAATAATTTGAAGAAAATAGAAGTGAAGGCTCTGTTTTCACTGTATATGTAAGTCTTGAGTATTTTTTTAGGATAAGGAAAAAATGAATTTTTGAGTTATGAAATCAGCATGTGGTGATGTCTGGGAAGGAGAATGAATGATTTAAAATGGAGGTTAAGGAAGAAATTAAGAAGACGTAGAAGTTGAAGGTGCAGAAAAATTAGAGTGAAACAGTGTAGTAAAGTGGAGTTATGCGTGGATGAAGTTTTTTGGTTCTTTTGATGATTTTTGTGAAAACTTGGATTTTGGGATTTTTTTTTATGAATGATGAGTATAATAAGAGATGAGAAGATTTTTTAAAGTGAATGTTGGGAAGAAAAAAATAGAGAATGTACAAAAAGGTTGAAAAGTAGAGAATGTGAAATGCAGAATATGAAGAGTGAATAACTGACATTTGGTTTTTGAGGATTTTGAGAGTTTTGAGACTTTTGAGTAAACTTGCATATTTAGGAGTACTATGAATTTGTAGTGAATGACTTGAATGGAAATAGAGTAGAAAAAGTAAAAATGAAAAATGAGGTGTAGGATTTAGTGGAAGAAGAAGCACAGTGAATGAAGAAGAGAAGTTAGAAAAGTTAGTACTGATCTGAAACTTCCTTGATTAAACTATATTGATATAGAAATATTTTGATGAAATTATCTTCATAAAAGTTTTATATCTTTCTTTTATCTTTCCATTGATATAAAGTTTGAAAATTTTGGAGTTCTGTACTGAAAGTTATGCGTGTTAGAAGTGAGGGAGGTTTGAAGAGGAGGTGTGCGACTGGGAAAGTCGCGATCGTGCTTAAGCACGATCTCGTTCCTGCTCCTATACACCGAAAGTCGCAATCGTGCTTCATTGCAATCACGACTTCAATGTTTTTCATTGAATGTCATGATTGCGATGAAGTGCGATTGCGACTTCACGATCACGACTTTGAAGGATGAGGGTTAATGCAACATCCTTTGATCTTTTGAATATATCTTCTTCTTCTGACCTCCAAATGACAAGAGACTTAAACCATTGGAATCATAACACATTTATATACCGTTAAACCGAAAATCATACTAATCCGAAGTCAATTGAGAGAGATAGAGTGAAAAATGTGGGATGGGTTTGACAGAATGTGTTTACAACATTTTTGTCCTTATCTGTCACACTCGTGACTTTTCTCTCTCACACCCTCTCACGCCTGTGAGTCACGCACACCCATGATTTTTCTCCCTCACCCCCGTGAGTTTAATTCCTAGACTAATGTTTATTTGTCACGTCAAGTCACTGTGCTCTCCAATAGTAAACGTGACTTGATTTTTGGTTTGAACACCTGAGAGCAGTTGCAAACTAAACAGTCTAATTTCTTTTGACCATAAGTTCTTTCCTAGATGTCCAAATGAGATGATCTTTAATTTGGAGTAAACTAGAGACATAGGGATACAAATCATATGAAGAAGTAGAATTGTAATTCAGATTTTAAGGCTTTCAATTTATGGATGGAATTTGAATCTGGTGTACTATTTCAGAATGAGAATAATTCGAAACTATTGGGAGAATAACTTTCAGATTTCTAAACCAAATTGAATGATTTTGGTGTCATTAGAAACATAAGAGATGGAAGAACAATTATATAGAAGAGAGTATTGCCAAATTACTTCATTTTCATTGTCTAAATGATTAAGAAAAGTAGACCCGAAAGTTAGTTTTTGGGATAAATTTGAAAGTGATATAATGAGTAATGAATTGCGTTTTTAATGGTTTTATTGAGGTATAAGCCTAAGTTCAAATGATACTTAAGTGAGTTTTGAGATAGGATTGATTATGTGATTAGGATAATGGACAAATACTCGGGATTTTCATGAGCATGCATTATACATATTTCATTACATACATGTGCATTGTTAAACACTTTTAATTGTGCAAATTGTGATATGTGTGTATGTTATTTGATATAGAGAAGCAACTGGAACGTCAACCTCTGGACGTTGCCAGAACTTCCAGGCATTAGCTCAGAAGCAACTTGTGAGTAACCTAGATGGTCTCACTCAATTAAATGTTTGTTTTATATTAAGTTTGAATTGTTGAATGAACGTGTTTTGATTGTTGGATTCCAGACAATGAAGGTCTAATGATTGTGATATATGAATGAGATATTGAAGTGCTACTTGAATGTGAATGCGACGAACTAAATGTTCATGACATGATTGATTGTGAGAGATGCATTCCATACATAAATGCATGATCAGATAATGAGAGTTGTGACCTGAGTAGCCACCAAAAATGAGGTTAAAGCTCCAAAAGTGATTAAGAGCCAAACTCTCACTATGTAAAATGAGCCCTATATCTCCAACGGATAAAGGACAGTTATAAATGAGCCCGGTATCCACAATAGATACGAGACAGTTTAGGCATTTAGTCACAACAATGTAATAATTGGAAATGAGTCACATGAGCGTTTCATATGCATTTTAATAAGTATGTTGATTGTTTGAAATGCCAAATTGGTTTACTCTTAAATGAAAATGTGATATGTGCTCAGTTATGCTAAAATGCAAAGTTGTGAAATATATGTTATATGAAATGATGTGATGTATGAATTGAGTGAACCATCGATGATGGTTACGTCATTAAGTTCGCAAAACTCACCAAACTTGCAACGTTGACTTTTTAGAACTGAGAGACGTCTCTAGCTACTGAGAGACGCTACCAAAAGTGTAAACTTGTGATTTGGAAAGAGAAGACATGGTTCAAAGGTTGATCAGCTGGATTTTGGTTAGATTAGATAGATTTTGTATATTTCCTCTTTCATGTAGTGCTTTTGTATTAGGCTTTGACGATGTGCATGTAAGGAATGTTGAAAGACATAAAACTTTGGTTTTTATGAAATGAAATGAAAAAAAATTGGTTGAAAAATATTGTGACTTTCCTAATGATGCTTTATAAGTGAATAAAGATATGATGCCATATTAAGTGAACGTAGTGATTGAACGTAGAGCGCCATTGTCTTAGGTTATGCACTGGAATATCCTTCGGGCGTCCCGGTATGTATCCTAAGGTAAGGGGGCGCTACACTTTACGACCCAACTTCTTTCTCTATTTAAAAAAAACAAAAGATAGTGAAAAAGCCTTAAACTAAAGAACTAAACTAATTGCCTCCTCGACAATGGCGCCAAAAACTTGATCGTGGTTTTCCGATGTGTGTAAGTTTTATTTGATTAACCTTGATAATCTGTAAGCATACAGGTCATTTGCGTAGTGTCTAAGATGTCGATCCTATGAGGAAGGATAATCTAATCCTAAATTCTAAGGCCAAATAATTGAAAAAATTCGAATGTAACATAACCAAAACTAAAATGCAATTCAATCAAGAAAATCAGTTCAAGAATCAATTAAAAAATTATTAACAATTTAGCAATTGCAATGCACACTCAAGAATTAACCTAAGTAACTACCAATTGAGAGTGAGGGAAATTTTACCTATCTTTAATGCTAACCTAATCAACTATGGATTATTGGATTATTAGTTCTAGACGATCCTAGGGTTAATTACTCTCTCTCGAGTTATAACCATTAACCTTAATTTATAAACCCTAATCAGATTATAGGAATTGCATTCTCTCGATTAACAATCTATCCAAAACCCTAATTATATTTGAAGTTGTTCAAAAAACTATTAGGAACCTATGCAAGATCTCTCTTCGCACAATTTATCGATTTGATTTAATTTTCATTCTATTAAATCACCTAACTCTCCTTAGCTCAATTTAATTATTTTTTGCTCAATTCACCCTCTCCGTTTATCACCAAATTATCTAATTGTAGACATAAATCTAATAAAAAAACAAACAATCAAATTTCATTAACAAAGATAAAACCTTCGAAAGTGAGTTTATAACATCTTAACATTCAAAAATCCTATCATCATATAGTTATTCCCAATTCTATACAATAATAAAAATGGAAAATGAACAGGAAATACGGTATGAATGGAGACAAGAGGCAGTGACGTCGTAAAACTCCTGATCTGGGAAGTACGTTGAGTCGTCTTCTTCTCCATTTCTCTCTTCCTTCTTCTCTTTCTCTATCTCTCGATAATTCTCTATAGGGTTTATTTATGTTCTTTTGTGTTTAGGGTTGAATTAGGATTTTTTCAGGGTCCAAAAGGTCAAAAAATCCCTCAAAATGTGAAGTTTGGAAGTGGCTACACATCTGCCCGATACAGGCTATGACCTTTCTGTAAACAATCGTGGCCTATAGGCCACGATTGTGTGTTATGCAATAGGCCCTAATTTGTTCCAAAACTCCTCCGTTCTTTAATCTTTACCCTAAAACACTACCAAACATATTAAGGTACCTCAAAAACATCATATTTAAGCTCAAAGGATTGTTCTAACCCATAAAACACAACTAATTCAACTAACACAAGTTACCCTAAACACATACTAAACAATCGAATAAACGGCTAAAGACATATCAAATTATACCTTAAAATATGATGCATTTCACACTTATCACTCATATTTATCACTTTAGAGTTCTTGAATATTCTATTATTCCTGTCCCTATAAATGGAATAAGTTAAACAAGTGATAGCTAGACCAATGTCAAGATGATCTCCTCTTTTCTTTTTGTATACATTTTTAGCCTATGATAGTATATTTTGCCACTCTTGGTAAGGACAATATAACTGCATCATATGTAGCATCCTACTCTAAATAACTTTTGTGTACTTACATTGAAAAAATAGAGGATTGATTGATTCACAATGTAGATTGCAAAGCATGCTTAAGTGATCATTAACTCAAATCAATCGATCCTTAGTCTTTAGTTTGTGTCCTATAGTAAGCCAAGTAACAAAAGATACCTTAGGCATCTAAGCTCTTTTCCAAACAATTTTGAACTAGTTAACCTTATGCTGATGTTGTCTTATAGCTTTAAGACAAGATTAGTTAGTAAACTCTCTTCCATTGTTAGGTAATAAATGTAGACTATCACCTCTTGAATAGTTGGGTTGATAATTAGGTATGTAGAGTCTAAAATAGAGATCTTAATTGTTTGTTAGTTACCTATATAATTGCTTCAAAACTAATTGGATTGTTAGGAAGAGTTTTGAGAGATCAAAAGGTCATAATCCAATTATTATCTATTTTAATCAGAATTACTTGGTTAGATCTCGAGAGAGGGTAATCATAACTATTAGATATCTAGGTTTAAGTATTATTAAATCAAGATGGTGAGGTGAAAACAAAATAAGCATAAAAGTAATTCCTAAGTTGTTATTATTGATTAATCACAAGTTTACTACTACTTTACTTATTGATCAATTGTCAATTTTCTCTAGTTTATTTTAGTTTCTATCACATATTTTATTGCTTACCGTAAACAAAGCATTACAAAACCTCTTACATGTCTAATAACAATCCTCATAAGAATGATACTATTTGTACTATAAATATACAACTCATATACTTGCAATATAGATAGATTTAAAAAAATTAAACCACCAATTTAGAGTGTAAAACTTGAGGTTTTCCATTTTTCTTCCTTCTGTTTGTTATTATTGAATATCAATTGTAATCTTATTGTAATGTAATGCTTATTTTATAAGGATTGAACTAATTAAAACTACCTTATGATAAAACCTATGATTTAATTACTATAAAATTTGGAGAAGAGTAAGAATCCACATGGGAATCACTTCAAAATGAAAGATCAAACTAATTAAAACTAGCATGTGATAAAAATAATGACTCAAATGTTTTAAGACCAAGAGAAAAGCATGGTTCCATAAAGGAACCATTTCAAAATGAAAGATCAAACTAATTAGAAATGGCATGTGATGAAGTTAATGATTTAAAGGCTTTAAGATGGGGAGCAAAATATAGATCGATAAGGAGCCCCCTTAAAGAGTGAGATTAGAAAGTGACAATATATTGAAGGTTGTGAACAATTATGAACTAGTAAAACCTTATATTGGAGTTATAAGCTTGATTAGTTCATTTTATGATGACTCAATAAGCATTTATAAATATCTTGGCTTGAATGTTTGCATAAACAAATGTGAATTACTTCAAAATTGGAAATTTCTTTTTGAAGGTTTTTTCTTAGTTGTTTGAAGGACCTATTAATAGATGAAAAGCGTGTAACCTAACTACAAATTTGCATATGCATATGAATATTGTTTCATGCTTATATATTTCTAGAATCTTATACACTTCTATGAATTTAAATTTTACTTGTATTTATAAGTTGTTACTTAGCTTAAATAAATGTTAACTTGTGTCTCTTAGATATTTAAATTGACATATATGTATATTTTCCGAAAACTTGTGTTTCTTACCAATTGAAGTAAATCATATAACTTACAAGTAAACTTTCCATTTTGACATGGTCCATTGTAATCTAGTCAAATTCAAATTAATTGTTGAACTAAGAGAGGTTACAATCTATGTTTTGATGATAAAAATATAACATCCAAATAATGAGTTCATTTTTTATGAAAGCAATATGAAAGCACTAATGGTTATGCACAAATCAAGGTACGTCTCATGAAGATACTAAAGAAAAGTTAGAGTTGACCTCACTTAAATGAAAAACAAAATCAAGGCTAAGAAAGAATAAGGTATAATAATGTTATAAGAAAATAGATAATCACACCCCAATACTCATTAATGGGCTTTTTAATAAAAAAATAGATTTCATCCCTTCAAATTCAACAATTATTTAAATAATCTTAAAGGAATTAAGGAGGCTATTAAAATAAGATTAGATATAAAAGGTTATGGAACTAAGCAGTTTATTTGTCTTCAAAAACTAAAGGGTATAAAGACTGCCTTAAAAAGGTTAAACATCCTCAAAGTTTCTGATAAATAAATTACAGTGGATAAAGACAAGGACAAACTGGTTCCATTTTAATTCTTACTATCTTTATCTCCTAATGATCATTCTCTTATTAAGAAAGAGATGGAAAAACTAAAGGAATATATGTAGGCTATAGAAATGCAGTCTTCCCTAATTCAATAAAGATCGAGGGTCAACTAGATTAAAGATGGGAATAGATGCACAAAATTCTTTCTTAATTCTATAGCAGTAATGAGGAACATAAAAAAAAATTGTTCTATCAAGGGCATCAATGGCAGAGTTTTAAATTATCAAGAGGATATTCTTAAGGAAGTAGTTAAACTCTACAAGATCCTTATTGGAACTTCTCAGACTTCTACCTCTTCCTTAGAACTTTTACAATCCTTCATCACTAGTAGAATCATTAATAATGATTGTCTAAACTTATTAAACTAATTGATGACAAAGAGATTGTTTTCTAATTGAATGGAATGAAAGGCCCAAGTCTAGATGGTCTTAATGGATTCTTTTTCCAAAATCATACTTAGTGTTAGGTCAATTAATCAGACAAGCAGTACATGAATTTTTCAATAAGGGCGTGCTTTTGGAAGAATTTAACAAGACCTTCTAATGCCTTTTCCCTCAAACTATCAGTCCTTCTATGCTTGGTGATTATATACCTATCTCTTGGTAACAATTTTGGAGAAGTGTCACGAAATGAAGTCTATATAGATAAGAATGATGTCATTTTATAAGTAAAAATGACGTTGATTTTGTTAAATACAAAACCTAATTATCAGCTACTTTGTCACTTTATCTTGCATCTTCATCTTTCTGGTCGTTCTTCGTATTAGTTTTGGTCTTCCTTTTCATCATTTCTAGTAGTGCCTTCATCTTTGGCTCATCGTCTTTGTCTTCCTCTTTGTCATTCAAGCATCGACTTCGTCTTCTTCGCTTCATCTTTGTCTTTGTTGTTTCCAACAATGTTGTATATATGTATGAATTTATTGTTTGTTTTTGGCTTACATTTTAATTGAATTATGTTCCATTTGGGTTTATGGATTTGTATGGTTTCATATGCATCAATCACCTAGGAAGTAAGATCATGGAAAGAAGGGAAAAAAAAGAAAAACTAACAAAAGAGAAAATAGAGCCTGGTTTAGGCAATGAATTGAAAGATTCTTAGGAGATTGAATCAATTTCTTCATTCTTATACATATGCAGTAGTAATATTAAGGGTTTCCTATTGTTGGTATAAATCAATTTTTTCTCTATAGTTCATTTGGGTTTTATAGACTAAAGATGGTGTTGTTAATTTTCAATTCTAGGCATATGATATCTTGCACCCCCTGCTCCAATAGAAGCCAAAGAAAACCAAAAGTAAAAAGATGAGAAATGGAACTGGACATCTTCTCCATACTAGATCTGGAAACCTTAAAATTAAAGTCTTTGCTTTAACTCTTGGCTTTAACCAAAATGAACAAGCTGTAAAGAGGATCATTTTATTCTATTATGTTAGTAGGATGACAATACAAACAATTAATCCATCTATATTAGAACTCATACTAATTAAGTAAAATAGATCACTAAGTTCCTATTCCTATTCTCGTTTTACATAGGTAGAGGAAATGTTTATAAGCCAATTTGCTTAATAAGATAACTAGCAACATTGTAAAGTGACAAATACTTATTATAATTGGGTATCATTGTATATTAAATTCTCTTTCAAACACTAAAAAAATTATTTTTAGATAAAATCGACATAAATATTTGAATCTAAATCAATTTGAATTAAAAGTATTAAGTTATAGACAATTTGACTAAACTTAAGTTCAAACTTTAGATACAAGAGTTCATACGCCGGAGAGATCAAGAGAGAGTGAGAGAAGTTTATATAACCTTAGTTTATTAAGAAACTGGTGGAACATAAATGTAGGAAGTTTTGTGGGATAAAAAGGAACAAAGAGAAGTATTGCTGGACCCCGAAATTTTTTCTTAGAAGATTTGAAATAGTAAATGAGAAGTGTGATAGATTCATGTTTTGTTTTGGTGTTTTGGTAGATGAGAGACTATGAAATGGGAAGAATTTGAGTGAAC
>JAOQMP010000209.1:41135809-41151071 GCA_027563575.1 Erythroxylum pedicellare
GTAACAATTGGAAAAGAGTCTCATGAGCATTTCATATGCATTCTGTGAAGAATGTTTGATTGATTGAATTGCAAAAAATTCCCTATGCTGAAGAGAAAGTGTGGTACTTGATCAATTATGAAAATGTGATTGTATGTTATGTGAATTGTTGTTTTGCATGAATTGAGTGAACCATCGATGATTGTTACCTTATTGAGTTCGCAAAACTCACCAAAATTGCAACGTTGTCTTTTAAGAACTGAGAGACGACTCTAGCTACTGAGAGGCTCCACTATCCTTGTAGATTGTGTTTTGGCAAAGAAGTCATAGCTCAAAGGTCGATCAGCTGGAATTTTTGGACAGACTAGATAAATTATATATTTTTCTCTTTCATGTAGTACTTTTTGTTAGGTTTTGATGATGTATATATAAGGAGTGTTAGAAAAACACAATGTAGACTTTTGGTTTTATGCAATGAAATGAGGAAAAAGTTGCTTTTTAAAATACTTTGATTTTATATTGATGCTTTATAAGTGAATAATGATATGATGCCAGGTGAAGTGAATGTAGTGATCGATCGTAGCTCACCCTTATCGTAGGATATGTACTGGAATAACCTCCAAGCGTCCTAGTGTATACCCTACAAAAAGGGGACGCTACATACAACCAAAGTATCAAATATAAAACGATAACCTTCTTTATCCAAAACTAATATGGAGATCAAGTTTTGTCTAAAATACGGTATATAAAATGTGTCTCGTAAAACCAATACAAAGCCCGTATCAAGGTTCAAACCTACATCTCCTACATACAAAACATCCACCTCCTCATTGTTGCCAACCTTCAGCTTCTTCTCTCCTTTAGTCAGTCTTCTCCTAAATTTGAACCCCTACACTGTGGAAGCAACATAGTTAGAAGCTCCACTATCTAACCACCAAGAACTTGATGTGGTTATAGCTACATTAGATTTGTAAATCATATAGGCCAAGGAATTACCTGACAGTTCCTACTTGGCCTTCGACAGCTTGTACTTCTCGCAATCAGCCTTTTTCTTCCATATACTTCATAGAGAATAGCTCCTTGATCAAAGTGCTCTGCTTCGCATGAGAAGACACCTTGTATCTCTAGGAAATGTCATCCATAAACTCCTTCGCTATGATTTTATTCGATAATCCACCCACCCAGATTGTCATAACATTTTTATCAGCTTCTAAACTAATATCAGTAAGTGCATAAGTTCTCTCAATTTGCATTGCCATACTAACGTTAGCCATCTACAATGCAAACTCCACATCCTTCTTCCACTTCTTAAAATTGAATTGTGACAACATTGTTTTTTACAGAAAAAGTGACTACAAGATAGAAAAGACAATGTAAATTTTAGTTTAAATATAGGACAACAACAACAACAGTATCTGTACAAAGAATCCAATCGCACATATTATGAAACAACTGTTGGCTGAATACATAATATATACAATTAGACCTCCACATAAAAGCGATCAGACCACTTGTGGGTGAATATATCATTTAAGCAATGGCTTTCCTCCATCTAATGCCTTTATTTACATCTCAAAATCTCAGGTCAACTCTTGTGGGCAGAATAGCCAAACATGAGACCAGAGACATCCCCCAACATGCATGTGATACAATCCAAATACTGACTTGAAAGGCCACTGTAGTGACTACAATCTTACCATTACTCAAAATGACCACAAACACAAGGGATATATATTTATGTCATCTTAATATTCTAAATGCCCATAATGTATGTGAAAATTGATTATAACTATAAAAACTAGATTCACAATTAAATAATCATATACTGATATTTACAACATTTTCTTTAAACTTTATTTAAGACTCTTATTAAAAAAATCTCAACGAGAGTGACCATCGTACTTTTTTCAAATACCAAACCTACCACACGAGACACGAAACCTAAATTGTCTCTTTTACATGTAGTTTGGAGCTTGAAAATACACTCAAAATAAGCTTAAAAAAAGCTCTAAAACCTTTTTCGAAATCCAATTAAAAATTTAATAATCTAGAAAAATTGAAAAATCACTTTAAAAATTCCCCCAACTTAGAAACTGACCCAAAAGGACCCGGGGCACCCATACATGAATTTTACAATTTTTCCTCTTTTTCTAAAGGTGCTTATGTCAGCATCACTGTAGTGCTGACGTCAACCGATGTCATTTCGCGTATGGCCACGAACACGTGTCCTCATCCCGTTCATCCATGTGTCGGGATAGGGGGTAGGCGAGTATATCGTATGTGCCAGCCCGTCCAGTACCGACAGGGTGTCAGGCCACGTGACGCACGTGTAACACACGTCTGTCACCTCGTAGAGCCATATTGTTAGACGCGATTGGCGCGTGCGTTGCACACACCAACTTCAACCACCTACTGGCAGCATTGTAGCACCGTCGACAGCACACGCCTGACATTGCTATTGCCCTCTGATGGAGAGGGCGATTTTCAATGATCCTGGAACTCATTTTTCGTCCTTTTTGGCCTATTTTTAACCCGTTTTTTATGGCTAGACTAATGTATACCACTTTTACACAATCATATATGCAAAAAAAAATTTAAAAAAATGAATCAAAACTGAGGAAAACCATAATGAATGAACATCGAAAACCCTTTGTTTCCAACAACCCAATCACGTAACCACTATGATACCACGTATAACATATAGGATAAATCTTATTATATGTCCCGGATTGTTCATGAAAGGATTAAGAAAAAGGAAATGCAAAATACCTTATTTCAGTTTCATCTGGTATTTCGAAGTAGTTTTCGAGGCCAAAACGAGCTTTAATCTCCCGGGACCTTCACATAAAATGTTTAAGGACACGTAGTTAACACATTTCTACAATTTTCTTAAGACGTAAGCACTCTTAATAGGTTAGAGGATCTGTATGCTTATGAATTACATAAGCAACTGCAGGAAATCTTAACCTTTATAAATAGCTTCTATATCGAGCTTCCCCATCACAAGCTCGATATGGGTCTAGTCTATACTAATCGGAATCTATTTTCTTCTGTACTTTGACCCATTAATTTAGATCATTTATTGGGCTACTTTATTACCTTTTTTCTGAATCAAATTACATAACTTAACTGATAAGTTATTGAAAAACCAAAAAATACAATTAATAGTTGTCCAATATTACGGGAAAGGACAAATTTGTCCAACATAGAAAAATTAGAATTGACCTTTAACTTTCTCTCTCTTATGTTCTATTATGTCAAACAAAAAGGAAGGAAATGTTGTAATTACAAATATAAACAAGGTTAAAAAGTCTAATTGATGATCTATCATTTATTAAGCTACTATAGTAATCATAACCATAACATTTAAGATATAAATAATGTCAGCAATATATAAGCACTTTCTTATAAACTACATATACACTCTCAAAACTCTCCACAATGGAATTAAGACTTCTGTCAAGGAAATCGAAGTCAATATTATATTGTTTGTTAGCTTTATAAGAAATCAAGCCACCCAAAAAAACATGTCAATATCATGGATAACCTTCTTCCTACTCTTCTAGACCTTAAGCATACATAACAGAAGGAGAATCAAGCCATCACAATAATGACTAGGTACTTGCTCTAGCGATACACAATCACTTCTAATCTTTAAAACTTGTCTTTGCATTTAGATTATATTGGTAACAAGGATATTATAGTTGACAATAATGATGGCATATTTATATCTCATAGTTGGTTTCTCTTCTGTGAACTCTCTTGTTACCACCTTCACACTAGATAACGTTTTGTGTGTACCTTTGATAAAAAAAAAGAACTTAACATCTATCTCTTGGTTTTGTAAACAAAAAACAATTTAATTGAATTTTCTTCAAACAAATTTCATATGAAGGATTTGAAAAAAAGAGTATGCCTAGCTAATGGGCAGAATAAACAATTGTATGAGTGGTTATCCTTAACATTACCTATCAAGTTTTCCAATCTTAATCCTTCCAATTTAACGGTTTTATCATCATAATTATGACATAACATCTTAGTCATCTCTTTCATCAAATTCAAAAGGGAATTATGGTTAGTAATGATATTCCACCTTCAATTACTTTTAGAAACTGATTGTATGATTCTTGTCAAGAGTCACAAAATATCCTTCACGAAGTCCTCTATGTTTTGTGATAAATCATTTTAAATTATATATTTAGATGTTTGGGATCATGCACTTGTAACTTCTTTTGAAAGTTTTTAATACTCTATCATTTTCCTTTATTATTTTATAAGATACACTTGATTTTATCTTATAAAGTTGGAATCTAATGTGTGTAAGGTATTTGAGAAATTTTTTAAAACCATTGAAAACTACTTCCACACCAAAATCAAGACCATTTATACTGATGGTGGTTGAGAGTATTACACACTTTCATATTTTCAACTAATCATGTTGTATAATATACGAACTTTTCACCACATAAACCTGAGCATGTTGGATGTGTCGAACACAAACATCGCCATATTGTAGAGACTAGCCTTGCACTCCTACATAATGATTCTATGCCTATTCATTTTTGGTTTCATGCATTTGAAATGGCTACATACCTTATCAATAGAATGCCCACTCTAATAATAATTATGATATTATATACCAAAAAATCTTTAGATATAATCTTAAATATACCTCACTTAGAGCTTTTAGTAGTCTTTGTTATATATGGCTTTGATCTTATAATATTAATAAACTTAAACCTTGATCCCAACCATTGTATATATCTTAATTTTCCTTACCATATCTCTCTTTCATTTTTTATACTCTCAAAGTCCAATTTTATCTCTAGGTATGTTATTTTTAAAATGTGCAATACAAAACTAGGTTATTATAATATAAATGAAAACCTTAATTGAGCATGATAATGAAATCTTAATTGATTATGAACTCCTACTAATAATGGCCTTAATCATGTTTTCTTAATCTTTCTATACCTCAATGTAACATTCTTATTCCCAATCCAACAATTACTTCACAAGTTATCTCAACTTCATCCTCATCCAAGGTCAACGCTTAACATACGCTTAACATACTCTAACATGGGTCCGTAGTTCATCCTTTTCACCTTACAACTCTACCATGCTTAGTATCAAAATTTCACTCACTTCATATAATAATATCATTACTTGTGATCCATCTGTACTTATATGATGTGTTAATTCTAATATATTCATGTACGATCACCAGCTCAATCATCATGAGTGATTACCCATTTCCAAAACCATATTTACAAACTAATAAATTTTTTCCCACATATGAGTTCCTAAGCTTCACTCCAGGAAACCAAATTTATCTCAATTAAATAAACGAAGCCTACAAATACCCGTGATGCCATGGGTGAAGCATTTGTATCCCTCTATAAAAAAAAATGACACATAGTCCTTTATCTCTTTCTCTCCTATACAAAATATTATTAAATGCACGTAGGTGTACAAAATCAATAGGATGCTTGATGGCTCTATCGCTCATTATGAAACTCTTCTTGTGGCAAAAGGGTTTCATCAATGTCCTAACATTGATTACGCTGAAGCCTTTAGTCCTATTATTAAACATGGTATTATTCTCCTTACACTTACTATTATTCTAACAAATGAATGGGTTTTAAGTCATTTGGATACTAATAATTCCTTCTTGTAAGGCAGCCTCTCTAATTGTGTTTTATGTAGCAATCCCAAAGATTTATTAATCCTTAACTTACAACTCATGTCTACAAAAAAACAAAGTATTATGTGTCCTTCATCCTTTATAAGCTCATCAGGAATGATAAAAGAAACTTTGCTCCTTCCTTATGGCTTCACCATTTCTAAAACTGATACTTCTCTCTTCGCAAACAATATGGACACTTGTATTGTATATACACTTGTGTATCATCATCATCACCTCCAGTCTAAAGTTCCGCAATAAAGTAGGGTCTGGGGAGGTCTGATAGTACGCAGCCTTACCCCTATATAGTAGGGAGGCTGTTTTCGGTGGACCCACATGCAGATGTAATAATAAAAGAGTGATGCATGTTAAAAAGTAAATAAGTAAAACTGGCATGCTAAATAATTATGTAAATAAAATTACAATAAATACATAAATAAATAAATAAAATATAAAAATATATATAACTCAGATTTTAAAAATAAAATATATTTTTAAACTAAAATATAACGAAATATATCATCTCTATATCTATAGAAAAGCACCAATACCTATATGATAAGAGAGCAATAAAGCATCAAAGAACTCGACGTTGACTCAAAAAAAATGTAGAAACATAAAACGTCTGAAACCATAAGATCATTAAGCATAAAAATTCAATCTTGACATAAACCCAACAATATCATATGCAAAGAGATCAACATAATTAAACTCAGAAAGCATTAAACACTAAATCAAACAAAGAAGCTAATATCAAAAGCAAAAGAACCATAAAGAACAGAAATTTCAGAAAATCCCACAAAACCTAAAAAAAAAACAAAGCAGAAGAGACTGATTAATCAAGGACCATACCTGAAAAGAGGAGGCTGCGGAGAAGGAAGAGAGAGTGAGAGCGTCAAGAAAGAGGGAGAGTAACATTTACATTATTCAATCCTAAAAAAAACCGCCTGTTTACATACCTCATCAAAGAAGAGTGCATAACCTTCATGAGAAAAAGGGGCGAGAGGATTGGCAAAGATCCGATGCTTCTTCATCATCATCATTCATGTCTTACAAAAAAAAATGCTAGTAAGACAGACAAGACGATGCTCTCTTGTACTGGGATCAAGCCTTCATCTAAAAGGAAAAAATACAAGGCACAACCACACTAGCCTAGCATTTAACCCACAAACATAACAATCCCTGTTTAAACCATTTTAAATAGAACAACAATGAAGCCCAACTGGGATAAAAAGCCATACAACATTCAATATTTGAAGAGTGAAGCTGTTGAGGACAAGTGAAGATTAAAGAGCAATGACCTGGTGGTGGACTTGAAAGGCTAAAAATAGCATAACCCACATCTTTTTATTTTATTATCACTAAAACCACTTGTGTATATGGATGATTTAGTGTTTGAGGAAAAATAATAGAGAAATTTATAATAGTGACAAATTTAATGTATTATGTAAGCGAGAAGAAATTAAAAGATAGTTCACTATCGCATACACTCTTCGAAGTGGAAGAGTAAATAAACAAAATAATTTTAGAAAGAACAAGGGCATTATTAAGGGCTCTAGGGCTAAGTAAGGCTTTCAAGGTAAAAAGTAGTTAATACCTCTTATTATATAATGAATTAGGTTTTACTAAATGCAATTCAACTGGCAATATTAAGGGCTCTATGCCTAAGGCTTTCAAGGTAAAAAGTAGTTAATGCCTCTTATTATATAATGAATTAGGTTTTACTAAATGCAATTGAGTTGAAGACATCAACAAAGATAGGGATTGAGAAGTCAGTGGATTATTCCAAACCTAAATTTGTTTCAAACTCTTATGTACATGATGTATACATCAAAGAAACCATAAAGTTAGATCCAAAACCTAGGAAATATTTATTTTTATGATACACTAATAGAGCAAAGGGTATCTCTTGTAGGATCTTGCTGCCTATATAATTATTGCCAGTAGGGATGTCAACTTTGCAACAAAAAAAATTACAATGGGAAGAAAAGACAATAAGACTTTACAAAAAAGTTTCGGGACTGGAATTTTAAAAAAAAAGATTTCAACAAAAGACTTCTTCTTACGTAGCTTCAAGGCAAGATGTACCATATAACCAAGGTTAGGGAGTCATTAATTCTCCAGAGTCATTAATTCTACAAGAAATACTAAATAATCCAGATTCATCTTATTGGCAACGCAGGAGAAATTTGAATTCTTCATAAAAAAAATTTAGGAACTTATATTATTACCACAAAGAGGGAAGTTGATTTATAAGAAATTAGTCTTCAAGATCAGGCAAAATGCAAAAAATTAAATGGAGTGATATCGTGCAAGATTGATAGTCAAATAATATTCTTAAAATGAAATAATATATGGGGAATGACTTATATCTAAACAGTCAAATGTGAAGAGTACTTTCTCTTTATAGAGATTTTGAAGAATAAATGTATATTTTCTAACCATAAGATTTTGAAGAAAAAGGAAAAAAGAAACATAATTTGCAAATTGAACAAATCATTATATGGTCTTAAAATGGTAGTTATACGTTGGTACAAGAAATTTGATTCTTTCATCACGCGTACAATAAAACTAATACCAATCTTTGTGGATATTTTAAGAGGCTTGATAATAATGATTTCATTATTTTACTATTGTTTATAGAAGATATGTTATTTATAAGTCCAAACAAAGATCATATTATATGATTGACGGCATCACTGGCTAAAGAATTAGAAATGACGAACTTGTGACTAACAAGATTTAAGAAGATTTAAATTTACTTATAAAAACTACCTGAAGGAGGTTTTACAGAACTTTAATTTTCAGAATTGTAAGCCGATATTTACCCATCTTCCTATTCGTTTCAAGTTACGTGTATCATTTTGTACTTGTTTGACTGCTTTTACGCTTCAATGAACAGGGAGACATTTCATCCGAAGGTGTGATGTAAGAAATGCACCGTTGCTAAATTTAATTCTTTGCGCTATACAGTTTCCAGTTAATGATATGGAGGGAAACTTTCCACCAATTTGTGAAAATGCGACAATGGTATTTGAAACTAGCAGGGTTAGTGCTATGAGCTTTTATCACTAGTACGCTAGCCACGATTTGATATGCAATAAGCATACATATCCAGAATAACATCACATATCTATGTTTCGCTCGAGAACTAGTTATAGGCGTTAATTATCCTTGCATTGATAGTTAAGATAGCAAAACAGTTACCAATCTTTCATCCAGTTATGGGACCCCACTCAAGAAAATTCATCTTCTTTGTATTGAAATTTGCAGAACTAAGGATCAATTACAATGCTTTCACCCTTATGCACGACCAGGAAGAAAGGCCACAAATGATATTAAAACGAAAAGACTAATCAATATGGTGGAAAGTAGTACTTGCAAGTCATTCTAGTTATTGTTGTAAAAACAAGAGCAAACAGAAACTTTTGGAAAGTACATGTTTATGTTGTTCAGTTGAAAATTTTATGAGAACATAGTTGATGCCTACTAGTCCATAGCTGGCCACTTTCTGAAACAATATCAAAATTCTTGTCGAAGGTAAAGGGGCTAAAGAGGCAGCAGCATCTAGACATTTTGCCTAGAAACAATATGAAAATGGTAAAAGATATAAGCAAGCCAAGCTTGCAGTAAGATTTCTGTTTACATGGTGGTGGCTTGATTAAGAAGACCCTCACCATCCAGCAGTTTTAGAGTTTGGTTAATGGATGGTTCTTCAATTTCTCAAATACACCTAATACCTGCATGGAACGTCATATGCAATGGACATAGAACTTCAACATTTACATGGAGCTCCCATCTTACAGTTGTCACGTACAAGCCCCAGTAGGAAATCCGTAAAGATGCGCTCATAATCTGGCATCTTCCCATATCCTGTGGTGATTTAAAAGTTGGTTATGGACTAAGAATGCAAATGTGAATAATCATTGTTATGGGGACCTGTATTTCATAACTGAGTTTCGAATGCAGAAACTTTAAAGAATGCCAAGACTTGTCAAATAGAACAAAGCTAGCAGCACGATGAAAAATATCCAAAGTGACAAATGAAGTTGTCAACTAGAAAGGTACAGCAATTAGGTTGGGAATTCATGATACAGACTACCTGAAGACATGAGATCATATTTGCCTCCATTCATATAGTTTTTCCTAATTCCGCACTTTGGTCTGTATCCTAACATGGATAATATGAATGCTAGATGTATCTGACTTCAAAGAATTTTGGTAGCATGGTACCAAGCCTACGTTTTCCAATCACTCAAAAATTTTGACACTGTGTGACCAACAGTAACAAACCCTCATCTAGATGATAGATTTATTTTCTTTTCTGTTTTACAGAAAAAGATGAAAAGAGACACGATCCCATTTAATCTTTCCAAAGGGTCTCCAAGAGAACAGGAGTCCACAACATAAGTGTAAATGAAGAATTAGCGGTTTAAAGAACTAAATAAATGAACATAGTATACTTGCCAGGAAAGTAGTTGATGTCAATGACATAAAATGCATCCTTTGTCCCATGTTCACGAATCATATCTATGTTGAATAATTGGAGACCCTACCAAATGAAGCATGGTATAGCTATCAGTCATATAACCAGGTGTATGGCATAGCCAACATGTACCATAGAAATGGGGGCAGGCTTCAAAAGGAGTTACCAATCGACTTCGAAGTTCCTTTGCGAGCCTCTCCAGTAAAGGACGCGGGGGAAGTTCTGTAAGGAAAATGCCATTTTATATGAAGAAAGCTGTTAAATCTAACAAACAATTGAAGCACGTTCTTCTGTGCCTATCAAATTCTAGGCAAGCCCATCAAACATGGCCCTTCTAAAAAGGATGAAGTTTGTTCTCCTACATGTTATACTCCATCATATGCATTGAAAATTGAATGGCTAAATCAACCACTTGGGTATACATGAAACCCTTGAAAGTTGGATGGAATAATATTGTTTTTTATGACAACCAAATGTTACTGCTTGCATAAAATAAGTGTACTGCAAATGAAAGTTGGGTATGACAATGAAATAAGGTATTGCGTGCCTTTGATAACAGAAACTGAAGGCATTTCAGCGACCTACCTGCAATAGAGGGGTCCAGATCTGCATCATCAGCCAGAGATTCGGCAGAAGAAACCCTCGGGAAGGGAAACACCCCTGAAACTTTTTCTAGCTCACACTTATTAACATCGGGTAGAGAGAAACGCCGAACAACCTTTATAGCTTCTCCAACAATATAAATCTTAAATAGGACACCACCTAGAATTGAAGAGCAGTGGATAATAAGCTTCCTAGTCTTATATATATGAAAATAATTGATTCTCCCACTACGCACAATCATACCGTGATTAACAAACTCCTGCAGTACCATGGGTGGTTCCAGTTCTGAGAGAGAGGAGTAATCATAAGCGAGGAATAATTCATGTGATTTGGCAGTCCCATCCACTACCAGTGGTTTTGCAACTGATATTAACAGTAGATATGCACGAGTTAAAAATGTTCAAGATCAAAATCACTGAGAAAAAACATGCAAACAAATTGGGAGTATTTATTCATCCTCATTTCAGATCAAGTATTTCCATAACCATAATAAGCATTCCCATTCAAATGAAATACAGACCTCATATCAATGAGTTTATATTTACCAACTGTAGGCACAAAATAAAGAACACATTACCCTTGGACATTTGAATGAGGTTTCCATGTGATTCAAAGTTGTTCATCCTACTAGTTTCTGGATGTTATGTTACACTGGCACAGATAATAAAATCCTACCTAGTGGCAACTTCAGCCCGGCTTTGGCAACTTGACAGGGGATTGATAATCGATCCTTATCGACAACCATTTGCTTTGGCACACAAACTTTGCCTACACCCATAATATACAAAATAATAATGATCAGCTATTTCATGGTTAGAAGAACAACATGAACTGAGTCTGAGATTCTCCACCATGCCTTATTATCCTTCACAACTTTTTATCGACAAGGCAGGACACAAGCTTAGGCAAGGAAATATGAAAGCAATGGAAAAGTACAAGAATATCAAACAGATCACCATGGCAGTCAGACAAGTTAAGATCAGCAACATCTTGAAGCATGGACTGCCGATTGTGTAGATGTTGTATTGCATAAGGAGGATCAAGGATCACTACTTCTGGGTGTTTTTGCCTGTAATCCTTCAAGATGAAAAATAGAACAAGAACTATGGATTATCATTTTTGTCTCTGCAGTTAAATCATCAACCAAAGAAGTTATGGGGAAACATCCCATTAGTGACTAAGGACTATTGCAGTTGATCAATATAGCAGTCCTCAAGACACATGATATGCGGTAAAAAATGTAATCAAACCATTGTAAGGTGAGATTGTGCACTCCACAAGTCTTCAAGCCCAGCTATAGTTAACTACTACACACCATCTATATCCCTCTAGTTTGTAGCTTAGCTTAAGAAAACCTAAACCCTATGTAGATTGATCACAAAGTGAAAATCCTCACTTATTAATGCTTGAGATATCAAGTCCAGCTTGTCACAGTTTGAGATGGCAAAGGCTTAATCTGGACCTCGTGCCAGAAAAAAGATTTCAAGTCAAGACATTTAATGGTTCAACCAGTATCCATTAGCTGCTAGCCTACAGAAAATAAGGATGGCCTAACTTTTACCAAAAGCAGGCCATATACCAAGAAGCTGTAGTTGATTCAATATGTGACACACCAAGAATTATAAATAAAATAAACACAGACATAAAGTTGTACTGACAAACCTCAATAAGTTGGCACCAATCCTTTCCCGAAAGCTACAAGCAACAGAGAGATCATCGGAAATCCAATCAAACACAGAATAATTTGGCAGGAAAAGAAATGAAAGAAGTTCTCAATTGGCTAATAAGCAATTAGAAAGAGGCATATTTTAGAATTTATAGAAACTTCCTAAAGTAACACTGACCTTGTGCAAGATAATGTCAAAGGGGCCTTGATCAGATAATGGTCTGCTCCGATCGATGGCAACAAACAATAAACCATTATTTCTGCATGAAGCAAAGAAATTTTTTATCAATATCATTATATGTCTGATATTAGACAGCATCCAGAAATAGTTAATACTAGTGAAACCAATTTTAACATCCAACTCATACAGACTTTTCAAAAGATCTCTGCTCTACTCTCTCCAACAGAAGAGAACCATTAATAACTACAGTCACACACACTTTTCTTAACGTGCTGATGTGTCCTGCAGTAGATCCTGTCGAATAGGATGTTTTCACAATATCCTTTTAAGAATGCATAATACAAGATCAAGTATCTAGTTCTGCACCTTCAAGGATATAAGGACCATTACACCAACCAGCTTTTGTGTTACCAATAAAATAGTGCAATGACCCAGATTTGCATCCAAAAGAAACTGCAATGAAATTGATTCCATTTCATATACGTTCCTCAAAACCAGAAATTGATCAACAATCTGAAGAATAAGTTTTGGATCCTGTGTCAAAGTTTTCAATTTTCAGGAAGGATCATGGCAAGATGAGTTACCTAAAACTCAATAAAACATCCAAGAAGAAAGATGATCTACTTAAATAACCTGCTTGTGTAATTAATGGAAGAGAGATTAGCTACTTCAACAGTCTGCTTGTGAAAATCTTGAGAAAGTACCCCTATTCAGCAAGTCTATGCTCCAAGAGAAGGAAAAGGTCAGAGTTATGTTTGAGGAATTCAAGCTAATAGTGACTACAATTTCTTAATGTTTATCAACAAAATGCAAAAGAACACAACTGATAGAGTTTCATGGGAAATTCTCCTCGTACGCAAAATTATCGTAAACAAAGGATTAGATAGAATTTCGGCATCCATTACATTATTAAACTACTGAACAAAGCTCCAGACTTTTGACTTTATGCTCCTCATTGCATGTCGTATGCACAAAAGAATATTCCTACTAAAAGATTACAAGATGAGAATAAGATTCCAGATACCCAGAAAAGCATGGCTCATAAGTCCAGCAAAAACCAGTAGCTAAAATCTAATCAACTTGCCCCATGGTACCGAATAATTTAACATTATCAGAAAGGCACCATATCCCGCAACAAAATGAAAGTCTCGTCCAGAATAAGGATTAGATACAATCAAGAAAATTCAACATTTAAAAAAGCAGTAACCAACAAAATAACAATTCTGAAACGAGCCATTTGAGGAAACGAATAGGAAAACCCAATGAAATAGCCTCTCATCCATCACCACTAGCTGACAGATACTTATAAAATGATACATAAACACGGGAAAATATATAATAAAGAGCAACAGCCTCAGGGAGCGAGGAGTCAACATCGAGGTGCTAAACCTTCTCATCCATAGTTGATTCTTGAAACCGAAAAATTCAGATGTTGGCATCTACCAACATAGTAATTAACGAGGAAACAATCAAAGAAACAAAAGAAGAGTGATTTTAAGAGTAAAATGCAGGGATGAATGGTTACACCTGGCCAAAGTTTCAAGCTTGGGCTGTAAAAAACTCTTCTTTTTCTTCAATGTCAAAGCATAGCCAACCACCGCTAGCTTCTGAGGCTGTTCTACTGACAAAGGCGCCACTGTTACTTGATTCCCTTCTTCTTCGAGCGAGATTTCCCCGTTTACCGTCATTTTCCTCAAAATCGACAAGTCCAATCACTGAATCAATGCTCCTCTGGACTGAGTTACTTTAAATGTTTCCCCATTTCATTTCATGCTTTCTTAATTCAGTTATTTGTTTTTATTTTCTTGAAAAGATGGGAACCTTTCTTTCTTTCTTCTGACCAAAGATTGGATCTTTGAAGATGGTATATAGGTTAGTGACAAAGGCGCAAGCAACAAAAGACAAATAAAATCCCAGAATTCTTTTGTAGTATTCTTTAATTCTTGTCTCAACTTTCCGTTCTTCTGTGTTTTTGTTTTCTCTGATGCTGCTCTCTGTTTCTCACGCTAAAGTTGGGAAGGAGAGGAAAAGCAGACAATAACAATCGCTTTAATAGACTGACAGATAACGGGGTGCATGTATACTGGAAAAAGAATGGATTTTGAAGAGAATATTCAACTCAAATTCGCAGGAACAGAAGCACAAAGGAACAGGCGAAGAGGGTGCAAAGGAAAGGCTACGGAGATGAGCCTTAAACCTCCCGAGGAAGGGTTGTTTTTGTACGAAATTGTGAGACTTGCTCAGACTTTGAGAGCCAGCCCATTTATATATACGGAAAGCAGCGCTAAACAGAGCAGTGGGCAAAGGTATGGAAACATTATTTACCAGCCAAAATAAGGATATGGAAGCTTCTTTGAAGATAACATAATATTCTTATCTTTATTCCTGTTAATTGCTTTGAACAACTATTCGCAGGTAGAAAGAAATTTTTCTTACACAGCCTTAAATTTTCGTATTCTAAATCCTCATAAGATTATAATAAATATTTTCATATCTGTTATATGACAAAAGGGCATGTCAAATTTATATTTTCATATATTTTAATTTAGGAAATAAATAGATAACAAATGACACGAATGAGTAATACTTTGGTATAGCTCCCTCTATTGATATAAAGTTATGAGCATATGGTCACGAAAAAAGTATCATAAATGTATAGTAATT
>JAOQMP010000209.1:41151171-41163952 GCA_027563575.1 Erythroxylum pedicellare
GCCTCTTACTCCTCCAGTATATACTGGATTTTCATACTCCAGATTTCATAATTATCACCATTGAGTTTCTCACCCCTATTGAGCTCAGCAACAATATTCTTCGAAGCAGTAGCCATTTTGAAACATTAAGTTTCTATAATAAGAAAGAAATATATATGCACATTAATGTCATATTAATCGTTCATAGAGTAAATAATTCGATCACAATTGCTTATGAAATCAAAAGTCCACAAACGTGTTCAATCATCATTTATACAACAATCGAATCCTAATGACTTTACTCTAGACAAATTCCTATATAAAATTCATGTAAACATATTACATAAATATTAAGACATTCTTATAAAACAACATATTATATTAATTGTGTTACAACCTACGAACAGACTATAGGTAACGAACCCTATGAGGAAATGAGTTCACGAGTTTGCATGACACAATTCGCGAAGCTCGATTTATAATAACTCTTACTATTTTCATTGGAAGACCTATAGGATACAAAGTCCTAATCAACTCCCTTCTACGCATTTCTTTGATAAATGCCATCACTAACAAACTATACATCTTCTCGTGAGACGTATTAGTCTAGAGTATTCGTAACAGTTCGTCTTGAGGTTGAGGTAATGTTGCAAGCAAAGTCATGTACTTTACTTCAACAATTATATAAGCTCGACAACTTCCAAATAATAATTCTTGCATCATGTTATTAACTAAAATAACATGTTATGTTAGACCATCTTTAGGCATTAAATGTATGTTGACTAATTTTACATACATATTGCCAATACGTCTCTTCTGTGCCTCACATCGAATAAGCTTAGGTGTCCGCTTAATAATAGGCATCTTTTTGAAAAACAAAATTTCAGGAATTGGAAGAGTGCACAAAATAAACAAATTATTTTATCTATCACATAGCGAACTATTGCCCATATTATAGAAATAATTTAATTCTATTAGCAATTTCTTAAACTATTCAAATTATGTTATTTATTTCTAATCAATTAGAAACTTATTTCTAATATTCAAATACGAATAATTCAAATAAAATTAGAAACATATTTATAATTTAAATTATAATTGAACTAATCAATTTATCTTGATTTAATTAGAAGCTAATTTCTAATGAAACCCCTTTTTAATTTTAACTAAACAAAAGTAGTTTTCTTATATTAAACAAAACTAATTTCTAATATTTTGATGGTTTTAGAAACTTATTTATAAGTTTATTTTAACTGAACAAATTAGTTTTAATGAATATAAAATATTAGAAATTAATTTAACTAACTTAATTAGTTTGTGTAAATTAGAAAACATATTTCTGACTCTTTATGTTACATTTAATTTAAAATATATATCCAAAAAACTATTTGTTAAGGCTTATATATATATAGATGCATTTTTAAAAAACGTGGCATATGGAAACTGCTTTTGAAAAACTCAAAAATTACATTAAATTTAATAAGTCAAAAACAATAGCCATTCTTCTCAATGCAACATTTTAGAAAAGCCACGTATGCCTCTGGTAGAAGAAGAAGAAGATCTCTTCTTCTTCTCTGCTGCATTTCATTTTTCTACGTTTTTTTTAATCTATGTTCGTCATCAATGCAACAACAAAATAAAATCTATATTGATTAATAACAAACATTCAAACCATGTGATACTAAACCAGGGATGAAGACATTTATGGGCTTATCTTACTCGTTTATTCTACAAATTCATTAATGGGCTTGTCTTACTCGTTGGTTTTTTCAGAAACTATAACTAACCATGAAGCCCTCACTATGCAGAGGCAAAGCACTGATTTCTACAAGTTTTTAAGTTACGTGGGTTCATATCCCACTCTCAAAAATTGATTCATAGAAAAAAACGATGGACAAAAAAAAGCCTCGACTAACCATAGTTGCTCCAAAATTGTAAGTACGCATATATAAAACACAAACTTATGCTCCTATATCAATATTAGAAAAAAATAAAAATGAAACACAATCACAGAGATTATGTTAAATAGGATCCATATGCATATCATAAACAAAAAATATATACTTAATTTATTGTTATAGTTCCACCGGTTAAAGAACTTTATTACCAACTTTAATTACAAAATCCTTCTTTTATTTTTCTGTACTCTTTTATTAATCAAGAAGCAACACAACCATACACACAGATGCATATATACAACGTTGTGTTCTTTATATAACAACTCTTTGTAGTTATTTCAATAGTATAATGATTATTATTATAATAATTGAAAAACCGAAGGGGGTTAATTGTTTTCGCAAACTTTCGCAAATTTCTTTGACATCAACAAAATAAAAACAAGCAAAACAGAAATAATAAAAACAACAAAAATTTGGTAATACAGTTCGGCACACCTTGCCTACGTCTGCGGGGCTCTCACCCAGCTTAATCACTTTTACCGAAGTATATTAGATTTACCTAAGGCTTTACCGAGCTGACACCACTCAACCCTTGACACTATCTCTCAACCTCACTTCCCGTGAAAGAATTTCACACCCAATAGTATGACCGCCTCGTACTAACCTCAACAGAGAATTTTTCTCAACACTCTTTTAAAATAAGAACAGTAACTAAATCACTCAAGTGATTAAACGAACAACTCAACACTCAAGAAAATAATAAATAAAAATAGAGAAAGACAACTTCCCAGATTATTAAGCTCTTCCAAAATAGATCTGACGTTATTCAGCTAGCTTCCAAGATGCACATGCAGCAATGGTTCACCAACACCTGAGACTCATTACTGTCTTCTCAATAAATCAAGAGATATGCATCACACCCACTAGCTCACCAACATATATCAAGTTGCCGCAAAACACACCACCCATATTCTTCATCAATTGTCTTAATATGTGCCGCAAACAGTTATCTTCAATAATACATAACACCAGCCACTTTAATATATACATGCAATCTCCTTTTTACGTACATCAACCGTGAGTCAAAGTGCAACACCCATAACCATATGTAGCCAGCCAAGTCTCCTTTTTTTTCACACGTAACCACACCATAGTAGCAGTCACACACACACATACGCAAAGTTCTCCCCACTTGCGTAATCACATAGACTTCATACACAACAAGGAGATATTCACCTATCTTGATAAACTTCAAAAGATTCCACCGTAAATAGGATGCATACTTTAGATAGACTTCACCTTTTAAATTACTACCGTATATGCAATCGTCAATCCATATAATAATTCCAATTATCTTATATGTCAAATTTAAAATGTCAAAACTAAATAAGGAATATATAAAATATATCCTAACAATCTCCCCCTTTTTGGCATTGTTTGTCACAAATATGAAACTCCCCCTAAATAACGTAATTGGACATATAATCATCAAATACATAAATCAGATGACAAATACTCCCCCTTAATCCAAAGCCAAGCTCCAAAGAACATCAAGTTTATCCAATCATACAAACTTCTCCCCCTTTGGACAAAAAGATGTCAAAAAGCACGATAAATAGTTAAATATAGACCTTGAAATCTCCCCCTGAATGAAACATTCACCATAAACAATCTGATATCTCCCCTTTGGGACAAAACAGTATCAAAACGCATAATCATACCAGCGGAAGAATTATAAGCACACCAAGAAGACAAATTACCACCATTCAAAATACTAAGATATATGCCTAAAAGAGAGAGAGATATCCGAGGGAGATCCATACTGATGCGAGAGCTGAAGAGTCTTCGGTAGAGCCAAAAAGAAGTCACAATGCAAACTACTAAAAAGATGAGACAACAATAACAACAAAAAAACTAAAGAACTAAAAAAACAAAGCTATCCTTCTTCTTCCTTTTTTCGTTTCGTTTTTCTCTTTTTTTGTTTTTGTGTTTTTAACAATAAAAAATACTCTAAAAACGTAAAGCACACTATCCCTGTGTCTCTCGAAGAAATTCAAACCAGGTCTTTTTCTTTGGCTCGAATGAAGATGTGTAACACAAGTAGCCTACAAGTTCTCGATAATCAACCCTTTTTCTTTCTCTTGGGTTGTATACGTGTTGCTTCCTTTTTGTGTGCAAATCTGTTAGGCCATATTCTTCTTTATTAGTATTATTATTATTATTATTTCTTTATTATTATTATTATTCTTTTACTATTATTTTTATTGCTATTATTTTTATTCTTATTATTTATTTATTTATTTCGATTACTAATTATTTTATTTATCAAGTTATTAGATTATTCACGTTTTCTTCATTATTATCAATTTTTTATTCTTTTTAGTAGTTTAGTGTTATTATTATTATTTTATTATTATTGTTATTATTTTACTATTATTATCTTTTTATTGAGTCTCTTACTAGCTTTAGTTTTTCTTTATTATTATTATTATTATTATTATTATTATTATTATTATTATTATTATTATTATTATTATTTGATTAGTATCATTAGTGTTCTTTGCATTTATTTTAGCTATATCTTGAGTTTTTGGTTTTTTATAATTATTTTTCTATTTAGTGTTTTTATTTCCCTATGACTTGTATTTTCATTTCTTTTTTGTTTTATGAATTGTTTTTGTTACTTGCATCATTCTTATATTGTCTCATTTGCATGTGGGTCTACCAAAAATAGCCTCTCTACTATGTAGGGATAAGGCTGCGTATTATTCGGACCTCCTCAGACCCTGCTTCATTGCAGGATTTCGGACTGGGTGATGATGATGATGATTTCTTCAGATTTGAGATGAGGAACCTCGGTTCAAATCAGCTTCCATTGTTTTGGTTGATTCATCATCTGAAGTAACTGAAATTTCTTCAGTTCGTGCAGTTACTTCCTCTGCAGTAACTAACTGCAATTCAGTTTCTGCAATTACTTCCTTAGTACTAACTAACTGCAAATCTGAGCATTTTCTTGTTTTTCCTTCACTATGTTTTTGTTCTTGTACTTGACTCTTTTTAATCTAAGCTTGCTTCGATACCATGGGATGCTGCTGGAAATTTAATGAAGAGTGACTAGATTTTCGATTTTGACCCCTTTGAAACATAATTTGCAACATCTTGTAGCATCTCAGCCTTACGTGCCCGATAACTCCGCAAAAATGACATGTCGGTATAAATCTTCGAATCTTTCTCGATGTTTCTTCTTCTTGGATAAATCTGGACATATTATTTTTCTCCTCATTCACTTTAGAGCACTCACCCTTATAGCCATTGCCTTGAAGATCCCCTTTAACTTTAATAATTTCTAACAACTTTTCTAGCTTTTCAGTACCTCCATTTTACGTTCTCAATCCCTTTTCGGTACTTACTAATTTCATTCTAGCTTCACCAAGCTCATTTGATGTCAACATCAAATTCCTTTCTAACTCTTGAATAGTGTTCTTCATGGAGAGATTCTCTTCCTTCAATCTTTCATTCTTTCTACATATTTTCACCCATTTTTCGTACATTAATTCATAAGCCTCGTAAATGTTCTCTATTTTATCACTTGACCCACTCTCATCACTGTCATAATATGAGATCGAGCTTTGAGTTGAATCGTTTGCATTTTTCCCAAAATTTCTAGATTTACTCACTTTTTTGTCTTTAGTTACTTCCTTCTTGGTTACTGTTAAACAAGTAATTGGACTTTTGCTGTACAAAGTAACTAAAGCATCATTCTTCACAACTTCTTCTTCACTTCCGGATTCGTTATCACTCCAAGTGCTCGTATAAGATTTTCCTTTTCTCTTTTTCATAGTATTAGCACACTCCACCTGAACATGTCTGAAGCCTTGACACTCACGACGTTAAATTATTTTTACCTTTCTTTCTCCCTTTTGAGTTTTGGCTTGCTTGAAGTTGTTGTTCGATGAGCTCCTGCCTTTTTGTCTAAACTCAGGTCTGTCCTTTTTCACTTTCTTTAACCAATTACTGAACTCTCTTATTAATAGCTCCACATCCTCATTCTCGTCATATTCATCTTCTATATCATTCGCAGTTTTTCCAGTTTCCACCTGTAGTGCCAATCCTTTGCTTCTTTCTTGCTTACCTCTTAAACGATTCATTTCGAAGTTTGTAAGGATTCCAATAACTTTTTCCAATGACCTCAATGTCGTGAGCTTCCTCTATTGTTGTAATTTTCGGAATAAATCTTGGAGGTAATGATCTTAATGTTTTCTTGACTAATTTCACGTTGGAGTATTTCTTCCCCAGTTGATGTGCCTAATTCGCTATATCTCGTAGTTTTTCATGAAAGTCTCTAATAGTCTCATTCTCATCCATTTTCAACTCTTCAAAACGTACAGCTAACATCTGTAGTTTCGATGTTATCACAGATTTTGACCCTTCATGAATAGTTTGCAAAACATCCCACGCTTCTTTAGCTGTTTCACAGGCCGATATCATTGAGAAGTGTCCCTCATCAACAGCATTGAAATCACATGCATTGCTTATGAATTTTCAAGTGCACTTTCTTCTTCGACTCTTGTCCATTCAGATGGATCTTTTTAAACTGTGTCTCCTTCATTGTTGGTAATCGTCGGATGCGTCCACTCATGTACTACCGACTGCCAAGCTTTTGTATCCTAAGCTTGGATGAAGACTCTCATCTGTGATTTCCATGTAGCATAGTTAAAGCTATCTAACAGTGGTGGCCTGATAATCGATGCTCTTTCTCTTATAGCCATGTTTGCGAAACTAGGATCTGCACCAACTTGCTACCAAGTTCTGAATTTGTGATCTTTCTCCGATACCAATTGAAAAAGCGAAGAGGGTTAATTATTTCACAAACTTTCCACAAACTTCTTTGACACCAACAAAATAAAAACAAGCAATACCGAAATAATAAAAACACCAAAAATTTGGTAACTCAATTCGGCACACCTTGCTTACGTCTACGGGGCCCTCACCCAGTTTAATAACTTTCACTGATGTACAATAGATTTACCCAAGGCTAAAGTCGATACCACTCAACCTTTGACACTATATCTCAATCTCACTTGCTGTGAAAGAATTTCACACCCAATAATATGACCACCTCGTACTAATCTCGACAGAGGATTTTCTCAAACAATGTTTAATGATAATGAAACAAACTACACAACTCAAGTGATTAAATAAAATTCAACATAAACAACAAAACTTGAGAAAGAAAAGAAAATAACTTCCCAATTGGTTCAACTCCTCCATAATAGATATGGAAGTCGTCGCAACAACAATGGGCTGATTCACATAAACACCAACACGAAGCCACAAAATCCCAAAAGACCAAGTCCACGGTATTTGCAATCCACAAAATCAACTCACAGCCAATTCGTCTCCTTCCTCTTGCCAACAAAACCTTACACATAAAACCCGCTAAATCACTACACCGTGACTATCAATTCATCATAGATTATATGATACACTCACGTTGTTCAAGTGCAGCACACTCTCATCCTATGCCACCATACACTTACATTTCCTAATAAGCAATTAATGCCCACCAATGGACAATTAAAGCATACCCACTCCAATGTTTTTATCCCTCACACACAATATACACTTCATCTATGTTTTTCCCATAAATCTATTTAACACACAAGCCCCACTACTCCATAAGTCACATACATGATGCGTTATTCAGCTCAAAATCATAATATGCGCAGCCAGTCAAAAACCTACTTCATAGACACGTGACACCACTACTTGAGGAACGCACACACACCACTAGGCTTCTTTAATTGACGTGTGTTCATAGATTTCAATTAAAACACCAACTCTGGAGATTCATTAAAACATCAACTGTGATGTATGTGTATGACCGCAACTCAACCAAGTCAAAGGAGTCCATGTGTACCACACAATTTTAATATCCTAATTCCCACACTCAACATCCAATTAATACACATCTTATTTTCTTTATTTATTAGTCCAATTTAAAATGCCAAAACTAAATAAGGAATATATAAAATATATCCTAATCCTAACAAAAAGAAAAAAATTATCTTTAAAAAATTATTTATTTTTACGCAAAATTTTGAAATAGTTTTGAATCAAATTTTTTTCAAAAGAGTGTCTCTTTATCCTTGGAAAAGCTTTTAAAACTCTAAAAACTATTTTCAATTACATTGATCAACTAATTTAGGTCATTGGTTAATCGATGTTAGGTTTTTAGGTATATTAATTGACTTATATAGTAGTTGACTAGTATCTTTTGATAACATATACCATAAGTTCATAGTTATATTAGTAAACCAATGTGATCATGATCGACCATTGTGTATAAAGTCGACTGATATTATTATTAGCTATTGTTTGTTTTTAAAGACTATTTTAAGTTTTTGAGTATAAACAGACCATATGTGAATTATGGAGATATCTTGGACATATTAGATAGTTATAAATTCCTTAAGAGGTTAGAGAATGTATGTATATATGATCTAAGTTAAGCCTTTACTCATTATTATAAGTAAGAAAGGAAGTAAGAAAGGGATATTTTGAGTTGTTGAAATTATTGAAATTATTTGAGATAGAGATTGTGATAGTTCCTATTTACATCAAATAAGAATTATAAATTAATGCTTACTCTTTGTCCATTACAATTAAGATATTGTGTACCTATTAAAGAAAGAAAATGGTAAACTTTTTAAGTAAAACTTTAAGAATGAACAAAGGCCAATATTTATTTAAATGAATTTTATAAATCGATTTTATATAGTTTTCTTATTATTTTAGTTATTATTGTGATTGCTTTTTGATTATCACATATAAATTTAGCACAATCATTCGTTAGAATAAACATTCCGTTCTTATTAACTTCAAATTGAACGAAAAAGTGAATATACTTAATTTATTCTTCTTTTATGTGCTATTATAACTCATTATGAGATTAACATATATATTTATAGACAAACAAATTTTAAAGTGATTAAATATTTTTAACAAATCACAATTTGTAGAAATTTAAGAGAAAATACTTTTAAAGTAAATTTCAGTAAATTTCATATTATTTATGGCATCAATTATAACTTTTTATTAATAATTAATAATTTTTCTTATCTTTTGATTATTATGTATTTACTAATTATTTATGTGCTAACTTTACTAAATACAATAACTTTATTTTTATTAATTTTACAATTTTCTTATATAATATCAAATAGTTTATTATTTTAAATTAAGCTTATATCAAAACGTACTGATCTATTCATAACATTTGTATTCACAATACTTGTGATGTTTAACATGATAAAAAAGAATAGTCAACCAACTACTTGCTGTGCTTTTTGGGAGGAAAATCTGGCTTCCACTCCTTTCTCTTTGTCCGATTTTATTCTAAAGGAACAAACAAAATGTTCAGAACAAAATAGAGAAGACTTACTGTTCAACTTTCTATAACAAAAGCAAACTTGTGATGCCTCACTGTTTTCATCCAAGTCTGATAAGTATGCCATGGAAAACTAATGATTATCCTTATTAAAGAATATACGAATTTTGCAGAGATATGCAAAAGAATATGCTTGGAGTAGTTAGGTCCAAGATCGGTGCCATTAACTTCCATATTTGAAACTTAATCAATCCATCACGTAAGCAAGAAGATGTTTAGACCAATTATAGTGCAAGATATTTTCTTATTTACCAGTTACCATAATAATGGTCGACACTCAACTCGAGATGTTTTTTCATTATGTACCAAAAATTATATTATATTTCCAAGGTTGGTAATTAAACAAGTAATCCAATTGTAAATTCGAGCTCAGTTGCTCGTTCTCCCCAGATTACCATCCTCCACCAACCCTTTTTTGTCGTATTATATAATCATATTCTCATCCTTAATGTTGCAGGTGGTACTGTTTATAATATTAATATCGAATGCAACTTATCTACAAGATGATGTTGTGCGATCACGAACAAAAGGAAGTCTGGGTCCTCAGAACATTAAGATATAGATATCGAGGAGTGTAATATATGCATATTAGCAACAAACTTCTCTAGCTTTAGGGTATTTTTTATGTTGAAGTTCATATATAAAATACAGTACACTAATCATGATGCGAGATCTTATCCATGTCTTGTGATAATTAAGAACCATCCACTGAGATAATGGGGTCCTATCAAGAAAAATGTTTTTAGCACAGTGATGATTGAAACGACATTTGGATCCACAATCCCAAATAAATTAAATTATCATGTTATTTAAAGCACAATTTTTGAATTGTACAAAAATACTATCTCTAGTCTCTAGCTAATATCCAAATATGCTTAGATAAGTATTATAGATAAATAAAGAAGAAATATTTTTTAGTTGTTTCCGGAGGACTTTGCATTATTCAATGGTGGTTGCATATTATATGTTTATAAACTAAACTAAGAGGACGTTTAAGGTCCACTAGTTAAATAGACAGACATAAAATGTTATATGCACGTGACAAATAACTTGTAGGATGCACTTTTATTTCAATTCCTTATTATATCTTATGCTTTCCTTCTATAGTGGGGGGTATACATTTAAATTGCATGAAAAAAATCATCAAACTTATGGAGCACTGATATGTCTATCTTTTAGATTTGCCAGTTTGTGGTTCCCAGATTAGATTATGCTTGTTTATCTAGAAACACGCACTAGGTATTGGTCCCATTATGCAAAATACTTTTCAATAAGGAGAGATCGTAACAATTCCACAAGTTTTGGAATCTGGGAAGATATCGACAAAATATGACAAGTAGCTCCGATCCCTTGGATTTCAGGTTATGTGCCTAGGGATTAGCCTGAAATATTTGTTTCATTCCTAGTTATGCCTACAATCAGCTTTATGTATATTAATATTGAAATTTAAAATTATGTGTTTTTTGCTAAATTTATACGTGACATTATGAAAAGGATTGTTTTTTAGTTATTAAAGAGATCAAACTAATTAAGCAATTTTTTGTGTGAATAAATAATCATTTATTTATAAAATATTAATGCTTATTATTTAATTAATTATTTGGATAAATGTTGTTTATTAGTTGATAGAATTTTAGAATTTACTCCAAGTAATACTATGATACTAATAAACATAATAAAGGAAAATCAACATTCACTTGTGAAATATGTTATATATCCAAAGATATTGATTATATTTTATGATTTTTTGTTTGATTACCTTATAAAGTTTGTATGAAATTAAATTTATGATAATATATGTTGAGTTTTCCTAAAGAGAACCTATAGTTTATTCTAAATGTTTAATTATTTGACTAAAATAATTTGTTGGACATTTATGTATTTGCAGCTATTTTTCTTTGTACACGTGCCTCTTTTGTTATTGTGTTTAATGATTTAAACTTCTCTTAATAGTATAAACAAGTCAATTTTCATTTAGGTGTTATAGATCTTGATTTAGCATTATTAGAAGAAAAACCTATTGTTATTACAGAAATGAGCAATGAGGTTAAGAAGACAAATTATAAAGCATGAGAAACATTCGAATGACTATTGATAAATACATTAAGACCACTATTTCATAAACTAAAAGTGTTAAAGAATGCCTTAAATTTGTGGAAGAGCATTTCTGTTCTGCAGACAAGCCTCTTGCTAGTACACTAATAGCTAAACTCACAACCATAAAGTTTAACGGATCACGGAGCATGCAGCAACATGGGTTAAAGATAACAAATATTGTATAAATTAAAGACCACAGGTATAACAATGGATGATATCTTCTTAGTGTAATTCGTAATGAACTTGTTGCCTCCTAAGTGTGGTCCTTTCATAATTAACTACAACACTATAAAGGACAAGTTGAATGTTAATGGATTGTCCACTATGCTCATTCAGGAGGAACAAGGCTAAAGAATCAAAAAGTTCATTCAATTAACCTTGAAGGTTAAGGAGCTAGAAAGATTCACAAGTTAAAGGCTAAGAAATTTAAGAAGAAAATGTTTATAAAACAAAATAGGTTACTACTAATGTTGACAAAAAGGAACAAAATACAGATAAGTCTCATTTTTGTAAAAGAGATAGACGTTATTAGAAAAATTGTCTTAAACGTAAGATTGGTTTAAAAAGAAAGGTACATCTAACCTTTTCGTATGTTCCAAACTAAACTTAACTGAAGCTCCTTCTAATAATTGGTGGTTTGATTATGACGCTACTATTCATGTTTCTAATGTTATGCAGGGATTCTTTATAATCCAAACCTCAAACCTAACTGAGAATTTTTTGTTTATAGGAAACCATAAGAAGGTCCCAATTAAAGGCGTAGGAACTTATCATCCAATATTAGCATCATCTATATCTAATTGAAACTCTCTATAAACCTTTAATTTATAGAAACTTCATTTATGTTTCTAAACTTGATGAAAGTGTGTTTACTTTTAAGTTTGGTGATGATTATTTCAATTTATTTAAATGTAATCCCATCATTGGTTGTAGAATTGTTATAGATGGTTTATGTAAATTTAAATTTAATGTTAATTTTTCTAAAATTCTATTTTCTATTTATCATACCATTGGAACTAAGCGTAGCATAATGAATGATAATTCAACTTACATGTGGCATATATGTTTAGGTCGTACCAAAGAAATATTAGAAAGATTGGTAAAGAATGAAATTCTTCTGAATTTAGATTTTACTAATTTCGATATATATGTGGATTGCATTAAAGGAAAGCAAACTAAGCATAACAAGAAAGGAGCCACAAGAAGTACTCAACTCCTTAAAATTATACATACAGATATATGTAGACCTTTTGACACTCCATCCTTTAGTGAAGAAAAGTACTTTATCACCTTTATAGAAGATTTTTCACATTATGGATATGTTTATTTTCTTAATAAAAATTCTCAAGTTGTAAAT
>JAOQMP010000209.1:41194325-41211361 GCA_027563575.1 Erythroxylum pedicellare
AACATTAATGTATAAATTAAATATTATTTTATAAATTATTTATTATAATATAATAAAACAAATTTTATTTATAAATATATGAAATTAAAATAAATTCAATTAATTAAAAATAAGTCATATTTAAATTTTATCTAAGTCATTAACGCCAACAAAATTAAAATTAAAAACTAAAATCTTCAACCGAAATTATTCATTTCCATATTAAACAATTACGGGATGATTAAGACCTGAGGAGATACTGCAGTTGCTCGATTAATTTAATCAATTAATGAACACTCTTGCTTTAAACGTTGCGGAGAAGGAAGCACAAGTTCAATCACGTCACTCAACCCAACTTCTAGCCACAAAAACCAACTTGAGACACGCACAGTTCCCCGTGCACATTAGCATATCATGTCAAATCTCACTAGGATACGCCTATTGTTGCCACCAGCTTCTAAGGCCTCTGGCAACTAGATGTTTCTCTCATTTTCTTTGATGCCAAACCGCACCAAATAAACTGACAATGGCCTCCCTTCACGTTCTGAAGTCGACCCTATCTCCGTTTTCTGTGTCGGAACAAAGTTTTCGTGGGCGATCAGATTCCAGGAAAAGTTTTCTCAGGTTGAGAACTCATGGAATGAGCTCCAGAGTATACTTGGAAAGGAAAAATCTTAGAGTTTGGTGTTCTGTACAAGACGACGATACTAAAAGAAATGGCAAGTTCCGTAATTTTTAAAGGATTGCTGTACTTGTTTGTGACATTAAGCTATAATTTTATGGTATTCGTTTCAGTTTATTTATGCTCATGTTAGAAGTGATAATAATATTGGTTTTTAATTGGAAATTAGCAGAGTAATGACTTTAAAGCTTGGTTCTCTCATGAAAGTTTCAAACTTTGGATGGGATAGGAAAGTAGCGTAACTTACGTACTAGTTAGTGTTTGTGTTAAGGACTCGGGATTCTTCTAAATTTGATTTCGATTAATTAATTAATTGAATGTTTAACGATGGATTAGTTGTTGATTCCAAGTTACTTAATAGAGCTTCAGTTTTTGGACTCGGGAATTTGATGGGTGATTTCATAAGTGGGTTATGTGCTATGTCAGGTCAGGAGCTTCCAGAATCCTTGTTTATGAAGGAGTTGAAGAGAAGAGGTTTGAATCCCACTTCATTACTTGAGGAAACCACCAGGAGCAATTATGGACTGGAAGATGAAATGAAACTAGGGGAAGAAGACGGAGGCTTTTGGAAAAGAAATGCGGTCTCAACCAATCAAAAAGAAATTGATCAAAATGTATTGAATCAAAGGGAGCGTTCTATGGCGTTGAACAGCGAAGGACTCGAGGTTTTCTTCAGTTGCCTTAATCATTTACTAACGTACCGCAGAAAACAGATACTTGGACTTTGGTTATGGTAGCAATTTTAAGAGGATCCTCTGGTCCGGTTATGATATTCTATCATGTAATCGAAACAGAAGATTTCATGTGAATTTTAAGTCTTCCAAACTAGTCTTAACTGTCAAAAATATCGTTATTGCCAAATGGTCTTCTGGTTTTTGAAGGGCGCTTACGACATTGAGTTTTAATGTCCAATCTCTTACTCCTAATAGTTCTTTTTGCTCATTGACTACTTTCGTTAACTTTGATCAACTAATAGTAAGTTGTCTATGAATTATCCCAAACTGGAAGTGGGGTTATCTTTGTTTTCTATTTACATTTATGCAGATTATCATGGACTTGCAATTTTCATCTCTTCAGGGTTTAATTCCTCGGGCTAAACTTTTGCTCTCAATTGGAGGGACATTCTTCTTGGGATTTTGGCCACTGATACTCGTAACAGTGGCATTCTCTTCTGGTCTCTACTTTGTGAGTTATCTTATCATTCTTAAGTGCATGGTGTTGAATACTTTTGAAGTTTTTCTATTTTTCCTTTAAGATTTCGAAGGTTTTCTAAAGGTCACAGAGTTAATTGTTTTCCAAGCCTACACATCTGATATCATTTTTATGTCGATCCTCATGAAAGCACTTGATGTAAAAGATTAACTAGCGACCTTTGTCGATTCTGCTTTGTTTCATTTGAGTTGTTGTAGTCTGACACTGCCGTTATTGATAAATACATCACTTTCTGGAGGTGGCCAAACAGTGAAGTGGACTGAAACTTTGAATGTGAAACTTCAACATGTATATGGTTTTGGAGTTGTTCTGTTGGGGCTTCATTTTGTTGAAGGGTCACAAACATAGTTCTGCAACCAAAAGTAGTAATGCATGGAATTCAGATCAAATTAGTTGATTCTTTGTTGAGTATTTGAGATTTAAACCATAATTGCATCGATAATGAGAGGAAAGTAAGGTCTCAGATGAAAAATAGGGCAAGGGCAAGGGCAAGGGAGAAGGCTAGTTCTACTTCATCTGTTGTTTGACAGTTTAAGTTTGGATCAACTAAGAGCCAAGTTTTATTGTCTATAGCATAATAATTGTTGAGGATATAACGAACTTGTTAACTACAGACTTAAACATGGCTTCTTGATTGTTGTAGTTATCCCTGGTAGCTAGTAAAGAACTAGACTTCGTGATCCTTGCGCTGTATTGGTTTCTTGTTTTGTTATCTTTCACCTATGCTAACTAAGTTTCACTTGTCCAGTTGCTTCAGTTTTCAAGCAAGTGAATACCTTTAGTTCCTGGTTGAAAGTTTGTACTTTAGACAAGCTATAACTCTGGATCATACTTTCTGTGTTGTGATTCAAATAAATGTTTTTGCAATCTTATTATGATAGCTTTAAGGTCTGTGTCTGGCAAGTATATATGGAGTTTAATTTGCAGGAGCAATTGAAGATTTATCTGTTAACTGTTGATTTAAATCATCACTTTATTGGATAAGCCTCTACCTCTTTGTGAATTTGATGATTATGAGTGAATGATTGGCTCTTAAGAACCATATTACAGGCTGATACTTCTGTTTTACCTTGTCTAGAAGAACCTCGATCTTTATGTCCTACCTTTGACTTTTCTTTCCTTGTTTTTGTTTTCAGTATTTTGGATCAGCTTTTGTCCACGATGCTAGCAACAGAAATGTGTCACCACCTCCATATATCGATCCGTATGCACTCCTGGAAGATGAAAGAATAGCATCTCAAGCAGCTCCCACATTGAAGTAAAGGATCAAAACTACCCATACAAAGTCTACGGCTAGAAAGTCATTTTCATGTATCAGTAACATACTTTCTTTACCCTGCTCATTTTTTTCATATGTCTATACTGTAACACTTTGTTTTAGCTGACAACTTATCTAAAATGATAGATATTCGGTTTCTATTTCTTTCTGATGTTGAATTCACGTGATATATTTAGTCATTTAACTAGTAGTGTTGAAGTCTTCGGAAATTGAAGATTGTTGCTGCAATTTTCAAAGCTGATAAAGCTTTGGTTCTGACTTCTGAGAGTTCGTGCAATGCTTGGAAATCAAATGAGGAGCTTCTGGCAATTTTAATGTAGAAAAGGGACTTTAGTTGTTTACTTTTTAGAGGACGTGTGTTCCAAGTTGCGGCAAAGTCGATTAACTAAAGCCTTGTTCATTTGTTTCCTAGTGATGAATAAGGCTGCATTTATCATCCTCCCTGGAGAAGGCATTTAGGAATGGAATTTGAAGGTATTATATGTTGGTCAATAAGTCATTGAAGTGTTTCGTCTTCCAAGTTAGAGCGGAGCATTTGAAGCACAGTAAGTCCTAGAAGTATTAGGAAATGTAATCTAGAAAAACTGTAAAAATTAACATTTCAAAAGCACAATAACCGATGTAAGGAAAATTATTTTGTAGCACCTCCAGAACCAGAAGATTTTTTAAGTACTGATAATGGGACATGGTATCGGAAGGTATTCATTGTACCTCGAGCGGCCACACAAATCCGAGATATCTAAGAGACCCCTTAATACTCTTCACCATCATCTTCTTCACCCTCATTTGATTCAGTACCAACTTCTTCATAGTCCTTCTCAAGGGCTGCAAGATCCTCACGAGCCTCAGAAAACTCTCCTTCCTCCATGCCCTCACCAACATACCAGTGCACAAATGCGCGCTTAGCATACATGAGATCAAACTTGTGATCTATGCGGGAGAACACCTCAGCAACACTGGTGGAGTTAGAGATCATGCAAACAGCTCTCTGCACCTTGGCCAAGTCACCACCAGGGACAACGGTTGGTGGCTGGTAGTTGATACCACACTTGAACCCAGTTGGACACCAGTCAACAAACTGAATGGTGCGTTTAGTCTTGATGGTGGCAACGGCAGCATTAACATCTTTTGGCACAACATCACCACGGTACATCAGGCAACACGCCATGTACTTGCCATGCCGAGGATCACACTTGGCCATCATAGATGAGGGCTCAAAGGCGCTGTTGGTGATCTCAGCTACTGAGAGCTGTTCATGGTAGGCTTTCTCTGCGGAGATCACTGGGGCATACGAGGAAAGCATGAAGTGGATTCTCGGATAGGGGACCAAGTTGGTCTGGAATTCAGTCACATCCACATTCAGGGCCCCATCAAACCTCAGTGAGGCCGTCAAGGAGGAAATTACCTGAAAAGTGCAGACGAGCTATTTAAAAATCTGGAATACTAAGAATCAACCACTTAAAAATCCAGAAGGCAGGTATTTACCTGGGAGACAAGCCTGTTAAGGTTGGTGTAGGTAGGCCTCTCAATGTCAAGAGAGCGTCTACAGATATCATAGATGGCCTCATTGTCAAGAAGCACGGCCACGTCAGTGTGTTCCAGGAGGGAGTGTGTGGAGAGGACACTGTTGTAGGGCTCAACAACAGATGTAGAAACCTGAGGAGAGGGATATACAGTGAAACCCAGCTTGGACTTCTTTCCATAATCAACGGACAAACGCTCTAAGAGAAGGGATCCAAGGCCAGAGCCAGTTCCACCACCGACGGCATTGAACACAAGGAAACCCTGGAGACCAGTGCAGTTGTCAGCAAGCTTCCTTATGCGATCCAAGCAGAGATCAACAATTTCTTTACCAACTGAGACACCAAAAGCAACCATTATCAGAATGTCAAAATCGAAATTCAATGAACAACGGATACCCAAAGCAGGTAATTACTGGTATAGTGGCCACGAGCAAAATTGTTGGCAGCATCTTCCTTGCCGCTGATAAGCTGTTCTGGGTGGAACAACTGACGGTAAGCTCCAGTCCTGACTTCATCAATGACATTGGGCTCAAGATCTACAAAGACGGCACGAGGAACATGCTTCCCTGCACCAGTTTCACTGAAAAAGGTGTTAAAAGCATCATCACCTCCTCCAACGGTCTTGTCACTTGGCATCTGTCCATCAGGCTGAAGAAGCAATAGATGCGAAGATTAAACAATCTAATTTAATAAAAGAAATGAACAAATAGATATTGAAACTTGGTTCGAAATAAAACTTAAATACATCACATACAATCCCTCAAATCTCCTTTCTTTGAGATAACAGAAGAAACATCTAATACAGATCCAAATAAAAAACACAAAGCAAGGAACAATATTCAAGTTCCAAACTGTCTCACTATAATTAAAATCCCCATATGGGATTTGAAACACAACATCAGAAGCAAACAACCACAAGCACAGAACAACATTGCAAATGAAAGAAAACGAAAATGGACGGTTGAAAAGTGGATAAAAATCAAAACTGGAGTAAACCCACGTAGGAATGAACAAATCTAACAGAAAAGATGAAAACTTTGAAAGAGAAAGACAGCAAACCCGGATGCCATGCTCGAGGCAATAGAGTTCCCAGCAGGCATTGCCGACCTGGATACCAGCTTGACCAATGTGTATCGAAATGCACTCTCTCATTGTATTTTAAAGAAAAGCTAACATAAAACCCGACAACAAACAACGTTAAAAAGTAGTACAAACGAGAGAGACCTGTAAGGAAAACAGGAAGGCGTTTATCAAGACGCCTCCTTTCTTCTCTCTGGGGGGTGTATGTGTGTGGAGTGACCGAGCCTACCGGGCGATTTTATAGGCAATGTTTGTTTAAACAGGGTTGGTTCAGACAATGTTTGTCCATGTGTTTGAAGCTTTTTAATACAATTGGTACTTAGCAATGATTACTTCTTGGAAAAATTATTGCCGCTCTGGGCCGGCCAGCAAAGAGGTGGGTAGCCGGTTTTCTGTTTGGTGATTTCATTCATTCATAATCTTAATCTATTAGATTGAATGGGGTCTTATTTGGTACGATTTTAAGGTTGATTGTGATAGGTTTCTTGTTTGGTTTCTCCGAATGTTTTTTTTTCCCATAAATAATTTAGCGATAGGATTAGGACTAGGATTTTTTCCCCCCAATCACGTAAGTATTATGATGCAACTCCTACATTTGAAAGAAATCAAAACTTACACAGATATGGTAAATAAGAAAGTATCATATGTTCTAAAGAAAACCTTCTTTTACGTCAACAGTCTAATGCATTACATTATTGCATGTTTTAATCTCTTCTTCTTAATTTACATAGAAAGTATAGTAATAATTCCTGTGTTCTTAATTTAATCTCTGAAAGCATACCTTATAATTTCTAACAGAAAATGGATAGATTTTAACAGAACAGGTATATTGATGCTATGTCGAAGAACCAGAAACATATGGAAGCATTCAAATTTAATGTGAAATCCAGATCATAAACACTGATCTAAATAAGCGTAAACCAAGTTTTCAAGCTCACTTGTGCTCTCCAAGCTAAAGTACTGAGTTTGCCTCCTGCATGTTTCTAAATGTTTTCACAATGTTAGTGTCCAGCCTTATTACGAGGCTTTAGATGATCGTAAACTCCTTTATGATTTGTAAGGATGACAAACAAGTAAAGACAAGATAAATGAAGCTTTTCTAGGGAGAGACACGATCGTGTAGAGTGCTACACGCTCCACATGCTCATATCCTTGACTTACATGGTCATATATATCAACCATGTAAGAACACATGTCCGTGTAGAGTGACAGACCCCCATGTGTTAACTTAGATGGCTGTGTGGATCAACCGTTTAAGTCTCTAGAATCATGTGAAGAAGGACGTGAAGAGTGAAAACATACGCAATCATGTACACACATTTGTTCATGACATACATGACCTTATGTGCGACCGTGTATTTCACTATGACCGCGTACATTTGCTAGTGAAGCAATGCTGAAGAAATACAGTCAAGTACACGGTCATAGTGATACACATTGTGTACATTATGGAAAAACCTATTTCGTGATATAAAAGAGAAACTTGTGTTGGTTTTGCATGAGAGTACAACCATAACTTCCAAAAGTGAGGAAAAATGGAAAGAAGACAAGTAGTGTTGTATTCTCATCCTTATTTTTAATTGTTTTTGGGATTCGTTTGAGAGTTTGTTGATTATTGCATCAACTATGATTTCAATCTTGAAACTTTGTAAGACAACTTTTCTTGTGGGTTAAGAGATCAATCTTTGTAAATCCTTATTTGAATTTAGTGAATTTGCTTGTTAGTTTGACCTATGGTTTTTCCTATTCATTGGAGGGTTTTCACGTAAATTTTGGTATTTGTTTCATTGTTCAATGTCTTGTTCTCATAATGATCTGTTGGTTAAAGTTGAAGAGTATTTTTGTTATCGATATTTGGTTGATCTTTTAGAGTGTTTTGTTATTGTCTTCTAATAAGTGGTATCGCAAACATCATGATGGAAGGTAGAAATAGTTGTATGGTCAAATTGACGTAATCAAATTACTCTATTTGGAGGCCCATAGTGGAGGACCTTTTGTATTACAAGGATCGTTTTGATCCTATTGATGTGGACAAAGGTATGAAGAATAATGTTCCTTTAAAAACCTAAAAAGAGGTCAAATAGAAAATGAGAAAAGATGAAGCAAAAAACTCTGGGCACTATTAGACAATGGATTGATTTCAGCATATTCAACTATGTGTGTCAAGCAATGTATCCTTTTGAGTCGTGAACAAAGGTAGTAAGACTCTATAAAAGAAAGACTGCCCATAACAAGATCTCTCTGATTAAAAGGCTTGTGAACTTGAAGCTAAAATCTGGAAAATCTGTATAGGAGCATCTAAGTGATTTCCTAGATATAATCGACAAGCTTATTATAATGAAGATAATTCTTAATGACGAGCTTTAAGCCTTATTCTTGTTGATTTTATTACCTGATAACTGGGAGACGCTAGTGGTGACGATTAGCAACTCAGTTATTAAAGGTGTGTTCTCTTTTGATGTAATCAAATAGAGTATTTTCAATGAAGAAATCAGAAGAAAGGAGATGGGAGTTGACAACTTGCAGACTTTTGTGACATAAAACAAGGGAAGGAGCAAGGCTCCCAAATAATGTGGCAAGTCTAAGAATTAATTAATGTTTAGATGTGACAAAGATGTGAAGAAATGTCATCGTGATAAGCCATATCACGTTAGGAGGTTCTGTTATAAGTGAAGGAGGGATAAGAAAATGGTGAAGATGATAAGAATACAACTGCAACAACTTTAAGAACGGATGATGAGGTGTCCTTAGTTTATACAACAAGTGAATGCTTTCATGTTAGCAATTTGATTTTTGAGTGATTGATTGACACGAAAGCTTCTTATCATTATGATCTAAAGATTGAGTACTTCTCAAACTACAAAAATAGAGACTTTGGGAATGTGAAAATGGAAAATCAAAGTTTCGCCAAGATTGTCAATATGGGTGATATCTGAGTTTAGACAAACATCAGATTCTTACTGACTTTAAGAGATATACAACAAATCTTCGATCTAACGTAAAATCTATTATCGACTAATGTCTTAGATCAAAAAGAATTTTAGCACACTTTTAAGGATAAAAAGTGGAAACTGTCCAAAAGAGCAATGGTTGTTGCTCAAGGAGAGGAATGTTGTTCATTGTACAAAACAAACTTAAAGGTATGTAGTGGTAAAGAAGTATACACGGCTGAAGTGAAAACTTCTCCAAATTTGTGACATGTATGATTGGGACACATGAGTGAGAAAGAATTAAAGTTGTTGGCTAGTAAATCCCTTATGCTAGTTAAGAACATGCTTAGAGTTTGAAGATTACTATACATTTCATGACATTAGACATGAAAAGACAGAACCATGGACTCCACAGCATGATGGTGCTGTTGAGAGGACGAACGGAACAATTGTGGAGAAGGATCGTTGCATACTCAGAATGTCTATATTGCCAAAGACATTTTTGGGGTGAAGTAGTCTAAACTAGATTCTACCTAATTAATCAAGTTATCTCAGTTCCATTGTATTTTAAGATTTCCAAGAGAGTATGCATCAATAAAGATCCCACATATCATCATCTGAGAATTTTTGACTGCAAGGTATTTAAACACATACCCAAGGATTAGAGAAAGAAGCTTGACTTAAAAGCGATATCTTACATCTTTGTTGGATATGGTGATGATTAGTTTGGCTTCAGACTCTATGACCTAGAGAAGCAAAAGGTAGTAAGGAGCAGGGATGTGGTATTCCAAGAGGACTGATCTTCTAAGAGGAGATAAATCATCACACAGCAGCTCATCATATAACATTGTTAATTCTTCACCAATTTCTTTCACTATTAAGTAGCTTACAGGTGAAGGAGATGAAGTGTGTGATCAAACACATGTTGATGATGAGTTATATAAACCAAATCCTAATAATGTTGAAGATGAAACATAGAGTATAATGAGCGGGGGGAACACTTGGATATAACAGCTAGTGATATACAACTTTGAGGGTTGACAAGGGAGAAAAGACCTTTTACAAAATATCCAAGTTTAGAATACCTATCGATTATTGCTGAGGGGAAGCTTGAGAATGTGTAAGAGATTGCATCTGGAAAAGATCTCGGGCTCGCAATTATGAAGGAAGAGATGAATTCTTTGAAGAAGATTTATATAGATATGAATGGACCTAATATGTTCACTAAAATTGTTCTTGGAAGCAAACATGAGCTATGTAGCAAGCTTGCCAGGATTATATTAAATAGATGATGGAGAATAATGTGTCTTCCCTATAATTGGGCTGGAGGAGGGGATTATTGAATGTTCAGCCCTATTTTGAGGTTCTTGGTGATCATAGACACCTTTATGATTCCTAAGGATAATGAAGAAGTGAAGTCAAGATGAATGAAGCTCTTATAGAAAGAGACACGATTGTATAAGGTGCTACACGCCCACGTCCTTGACTTACACGACTATTTGTATCACTTGTGTAAGAGCACACACCCATGCCTTAATTTACAAGGCTGTGTAGTTCAATCATGTAAGTCTCTGAAACTGTGTGAAGAAGGACGTAAAAAGCAAAGACATACACATTCATGTACACACCTGTGTTTATGATATACATGACCGTGTGTGCCAACCGCATATCTCATTATGACTGTATATATCTACAAATGAGGTGGTGTTGAAGAGAAAAAATCACTTACACAGTTGTGTATATAACTATGTAAGATATAGAAAAACCTATTTCGTGCAACTAAAGGCCAGCAGGCCCACGCAGGCCTAGTTTCTACTTCCAATGGGCCCTACAAGCCTACAAACCCTTCCCTCAGAAGACCTAAACCCGCTAATCCTCGCTTTATTCGGGGTGAAAGTTCCACGTCTAGGGCCCACGTCCTTCCAGGCCTGACTACGATTTCTCCTGCCCCACTCCAACCTACCCCTCAGGACAATCACCTAGCGATCGATATCTCCTCACACACGGTAATGGTGTGTGATTCCCATCTTCTTGAGGCAAGCCAACCTATTCCCGAGGCCAACCTCCACCTCATGGAAGGAATCGACACTCGGGTAGTGTGCCCTCCCACGGGTGGCCCTACCCTCCTAACTACTGAACCTCCAGCTTTCGTTAGTACACCGCCTGATTCGGATGACAGCCAGCAAGGGAGGGCTTACGTGGCCCCAGACGACATAGTCCAAGACGGGGACTTTGTGACTGCTACTACAGGAGGTATCGTTTCAACCTCCCTAGTAGTATAGTCGTTTCCAGTCTAGGTTTACGTCTATCTTACTCTAGAATTGACAAGGAGCTGGGGGTACCAGTTTCCTAGCCATACTTCGTAATTATTTGCGTACGTATCAGCCGGGTATTCTTGTTTTGATGGAGACACGCATTAGTGGTCCTCAGCCCAATGCGATCATTCATTCGTTGGGTTTTGACTACTCGTTTTGGGTCGAAGCGATTGGTTTCTCAAGTGAGATATGGCTCCTCTGGAAAAAGGAGTATGATATTTCTATAGGCATTGCTCATCGCCAATTCATCCATACCATTATTATTTTGCGTCGGGCTCGTGTGAGTTCACGGCTGTTTATGCTAGTCCGCAGCGGGCCTACCAGTCCTTACTTTGGCCTGCCTTATGTTGGGTAGGCCGACGTACCCACCGACCCTGGCTAGTAGGAGGCGACTTTAATGCCAAGTTGGCCTAATCGGATAAGGTGGGAGGTGCCATGTCAGTTCGGGTTGTGAGCAAGCCTTTCACAGATTGGGTTAACGAGTGCTGGCTCCATGACCTAGGCTACATCGACTCGAAGTATACGTGGCATTGGGGTATGATTAAAGCTCGTTTCGATCATATATTTGGGTCGTCAGCTTGGCTTCAAGCGTTCCTGCATACGATGAATCACCATCTGCCCTTTATGGGTTCAAATCATCGTCCCCTTCTAGGTCGGTTACAAGCCCCACCGCCTCCTATTCCCAGGGTTAAGACTTTTCGGTTTCAGCTTGCTTGGCTTACACACCCTAGTCTCGATGACGTCGTCGTGGAGCATCGGCTGCCTCCAGCTGCAACGATGACCCAATCTATCGCCACGTTCTCCACCTTACTCACGAGATGGAATCAAGAAAACTTTGGTAACATCTTCCGTAAGAAACGTTACCTTCTGGCGCGGCTGGAAGGTATCCAAAGGAATATGACGGATGACAATTTGGACTCCCTCCTTCACCTGGAAGAGAAATTGAGTGAGGACCTGAGCCAGGTCCTATGTGAGGAGGAACTCTTCTGGCACTAGCAAGCTCGATGCGAATGGATATCGAAAGGGGATTGCAACACTACTTTCTACCACCTGTCCACTACATCTCCCGCGTAAGAAATTGGTGGTAGAGAATCTTATAGATTCTAATGGGACCCCCATTACGGATCCCGACCAACTTGGACAGCTTGCCCGCTCTTTCTTTGTATAACTTTATACAGCAGATTCTGGACCCCACCCTCGCTTTCCGATTAGGGAGGCCTTTCCTCGCCTCCTTACTGAAAGGATTCGCGATCTTTGTCTGCCTCTCCACCCTCTGGAAATTAAGAATGCAGTTTTTTATATGGCCCCCAACAAAGCCCTAGGGGTCGATGGATTTAACGCTCTTTTTTTCCAAAAACAATGGGGCCAAGTTGGGCCCACTGTCGAGACTTTCATCACGACGATTTTTAATCAGGAACGTTGGGAAGTAGAGTTAAATCAGACCACTCTTGTCCTCATTCCTAAAACTCCCTCCCCGATTGGACTGACCCAATTCCGTCCTATCAGCCTTTGCAACGTGCTCTACAAAGTCCTTTCTAAAATTATTGTGAATCAATTAAAACCTATGATGCCTGTTCTCGTTGCTGAGACCCAATGCAGTTTCGTTCCTGGCAGGCTTATCACGGATAACATCATCATAGCCTAGGAGATCATCCATATGATGCGACGACAGAAGGGGAAGAAGGGCTATCTAGCGATTAAAGTTGATCTAGAGAATGCTTATGATCGGATCCGATGGGAGTTCATCCTAGACACATTGCAGGACATTGGCTTGCCTGAGCATCTCATCAGACTTATTATGCAGTGTGTGACCACAGTTTCTATGCAAGTTGCTTGGCAAGGCCTTTGGACTCCTCCTTTACACCTTTTCGTGGCCTCCGCCAAGGCGATCTGCTCTTGCCTTACTTTTTCGTCCTGTGCATGGAACGCCTAGGGCATCTCATCTCCCAAGAGGTGGACCAAGCGTCTTGGAAGCTGATTCGGCTGAGCACCACTAGACCCCACATCTCACATCTGTTTTTTGCTGACGACCTAATACTTTTTGCTGAAGCCACGGAAGCTCAAGCTCGGCTTATTGCCAACACTCTGGAGGTGTTTTATGACGCTTCGGGACACAAAGTCAACCATGATAAATCTCGGATCTTCTTCTCACACAATGTTGAGCCTACTATTACGGGCAGCCTCAACCGAATTTTACGCATAACCTGTACGCACAATCTTGGGAAGTACTTAGGGGTCCCTTTACTACACGAGCGTACCATGCGAGGTACCTATCAGCATATTTTGGATTCGGCTGAACAGAGGTTGTCGAGATGGAAGGCCAAGACTTTATCCTTAGCAGGGAGAGTGACTCTCGCCCAGTCTGTCCTCTCTGCCCTCCCCGTTTATGCTATGCAAACGGTGAAGCTCCCACGACACCTTTGTGATGCTTTGGAGTGGTTCATACGTTAGTCTATTTGGGGCACACTACCGAGTCTCGAAAACTGGCTCCTGTTAATTGGGACAAAATGTGTAAGCTTAAGAAAGCAGGGGGCCTTGGTCTCATACGCATTCGCGCCACCAATGATGCTCTCCTGGCCAAACTTAGATGGGCCTTAATTAATCGACCCTCCGCTTTGTCGGTCCGACTAATAAAAGCCAAATACAAACTAGAACAGACTCATCTTCCCCTCACTATAAGTAGACCAGGGGCTTCCGCTACCTGGAGAGGTATAGCAGCCACTTAGCCTGTTGTACGACAAGGGGTACGATGGCACCTGAGTACTGGGAGGAAAATCCTTTTCTGGCTCGACAACTGGTTACTGGACTGGGATCCGCTCGGCTCTACTGTGATCTCCCCACTTCCAGACCATGAGTACTCTCGCACTGTTTCGGATTATATCATTGAAGATGGCAACTGGAAGTGGAACCTTTTCTAGCAATACCTCCCTTTCGCGATCTGCCTGGCGCTCACCCACTTCCACCCTACCCCAACCTCCTTCGAGGACGACATCTCCACTTGGGGACCTACTAGTCATAGGCATTTCACGATGACATCCGCTTATGATATTATCGTAGGCTCTTCCTTGATTGCGGAGGCCCGCCATTGGGATTTAATATGAAAATGGGCTGGACCCCAACGCATTCGGGCTTTGCTCTAGTTACTTTTTAAGCATAAGCTTTTAACCAATCATCAGCGTATAGGTCACCACCTCACCCTGGACAACACGTGTCCTTATTTTGGTCATGATGAGACCATCTTACATGCTTTTCGAGATTACTCGCAGGTTAAAAGATTCTGGGGTTTCTTTTCCCCCGACGTGATTATCCCTGATTTTTTCCAACATGACACGGTGACCTGGGTGATTGCCAACCTTAAGACCCATACCCAGGTCCCCCAGTCCCCGTGGTCTACTACTTTTGGAGTCGCTTGCTGGTTCCTGTGGAAATGATGAAACTGCAGTATTTTTGAAGAAGGGTTCCTGTGACCTGACGATGGGCACCTGGCTGTTACGGAATACATTCGCTAGAACTAGCAGGCGAGAACCCTAAAACGGAGGGTGTTTGGCGACCCGAAGGTAGGTGTGGGGCACCCTGTTGGATGGACCACACCACCTGACGGCTGGGTCAAGCTTAATACTGATGGAGCTGTTAAGTCTGGTCACCAAGTTGCTACGGCGGGAGGTTTGATCAGGAACTGCCAGGGACAATGGTGTGGTGGATTTATTCACAAGATTGGGTGGAGTTTGCCCATTGAGGCAAAACTCTAGGGAGTTTACTCGGGTCTACATCTGGCCTAGGTCCTAGGATATCGATGACTTATCTTAGAAGTCGCAATATTATCTCGTCTTCTAATTTTTCAGAGATTGATCCATACCATTTAGTGGCAGGTATCCAAGAGCAACTGCGACAACCATACGAAGTGCAGCTCCAACACGTGTATCGGGAATGAAACTAGACTGCAGATAGCTTGGCCTCACTTGCAGCGCTAGCCAGGCGGGGCCTCCACTATCTCCAGGAGCCTCCGACGTCTGTCTGGGCCCACATGAGCCGTGACCAACACATATTTTTGCCCCGCAGATACTGCGATAATTAGGTTGTTTGTGTAATTTTGTTTACTTTTCCTTGTAACAAAAAAAAAAGGAGGAAAATAGATAAGTTTTGCATGAGAGTACCATCGTGATGTCCATAAAGGAGAAAAACACATAGAAAGGGTGAATAGTGTTATTCTCATCCATTTTTATTGTTTTTTATATTAGTTTGAGAGTTTGTTAATTGTTGGGTGAGAGATTAATCTTTTTAAATGTTTATTTAAGTTTGGTAAATGTGCTTGTTAATTTGACTCATAATTTTTTTCTCTATACTGGAAAGTTTTCACATAAATCTTAGTGTTTGTTTCAATTTTGTATTCTCATACTGATTTACTGGTTGAAGATAAAGGGTATTTTAATTCTAAATATTAGGTTGATATTTTAGATAATTATATTGTATCTTCCAACACATAAGACTGCATGTAACCTGATTTATAAAAGAATTAGCACGTGTTGTGTTACCACCATTCCAGAACAGATTGCATGTCTGAATAGATATGACATGGGGTAACCTTGTACCCGTACATATGGTTTAACATTTTCTACGTTCCCTATGAATATCAATTTATAATTAACTTTGGGGAATTTGAATGTCTTAGACTTCTGCCTTCGTTATTCCAAATTATTTACCACTCAGTTCCTCAAGAAACTTCATTGAGGCAATTATATGACAAGGATGCTTACATTCTTCATTGTGATTGATCAAATCTTCTGCAGAGAGACATTTCTTTTTTTTTTTTTCCGATTCGATCTCTTTACTGAACACTCAAGTTGCAGGCCGTGTGCCATTCCATGCGCGCTGGTCATCTTCGAGTTCATTCATCTTCAGGCTACGGCTTCCTTGCAAATATGTTATCCCAGCCCAAACACCGCGAACAAGTAATATGCTCATGAATACTACACTTCCAAGGGTACAAACCACCTAAATTTGAAACAGAAATGTACGGAGAAATGAGCAATAGCACAAAGTAACCAGAAGTAATCCATCATAGACCACATTACTAAGATTCCCAACCTACAAAGTTTCTGTTTCTTAACGGACGGAGATGGCAGCAATCATCTGCAATAGAATCTTTGGAATATAATGCCACAAGGCTTATAAATCACAGAACCATGCAACAGCCTATCATAGCAACATCTTAATACACATGATCTTAAACCTTGTTACCAGGCATAAGGCGACAACATTGATTCTTTACTAAACTGTTACAGGGCTTTCTTTGAAAACAATGGTTCTAACCTCTGGATCCTTCCATAAATTGATACACCAAAAGGGCAAAACTAAAATGATGGGTTTGTTTGGTTTGAAAGACTTCAACATTCTATCTGTTTGGGAACAGACAGAAAAGATAACAACACAATGAGTCAAATTACTTACCATGAGATCCAGGACAAACAAGTTTGGTACCTTTCTGTCGCTTATTATAAATAGATTAGATGTTCTAATTAAGTGATAAGTGATAATTGATAACTGAATGATGTGTCACTCTCAGACAAATAAGGGAATATCTGCAGAAGACTATTTTTACCTGATAAGTATCTTAACCGTAATAGCAGTAATTGGTAGCATGATAATAAGATGGTACAAAAACAAGCAAAATTGACAACATATACTGTGGATCTTTATAGAGAAGATTTAGTCTTGCATACCATAAAAAGAAGTACAGAAAATCAACAACATAAACAAACAAGAAGAACAACAGCATTGTCCTCTTGGAATTAGCATTAGCATCAGCATCAGCATCAGCTTTTTTTTGTGCAATAAAAGAACTTTCAACCACTTTGAATGTTGACAAATCACATCATTCATGCGATCAAAGTACACATTTAGTGCTCCTTTTCAAGATATGAAAGGTTCGAAAACTAAGTGCAAACAGCACTATTTATTAATGCGTTTACTCTTCTTCTACTCCACTCTTGCTCTCTTGCTTAAGCATAAATTAATTTGTAATGTTAGCTTCATGCT